>JAIUZE010037620.1:0-14181 GCA_022085475.1 Heliosperma pusillum | reverse complement strand
AGGACAATAATGAGTCGGGTTTTGAAATTGTTGTTACGTAATTGACTCAGGTTTAATAATTATTTTACGGTAATCGATTAAATATAATTCGATATTAAGTTAATTACACTAAATATCTAGATATTATGATATTGCAATCAAAAGAAATGAAAATATCAAGGTCCATTAGAGGAAGGAGAGCCGTGTGGAATAGGCAAGAACCGGTCTGATTTTTTTCTCGATTTGCGTACTTTAAACTGACGGATCGATAAAGTAACAAATATCTAAGATATTTGTATTAGTTTAATCGAAACAATTAAAATATCTCAAGTGAGTGGAAAACGATGACATGGGCGTGTGAATCATGCCAAAGTCGAGTTTCGGGTTTGTTTCGTGATTTACGATGACTCGGGAATAGTTAAATGACGTTCGGTTAAAACCGTAAAAATTATTCTTTAAATTCCGAATAAATTCAAAATAATTATATTAAATTATGATAAATCTAAATAAATCTTAATAAAAATAAATTAAAATTTATTATTTTTCAAATATAATTTCGGTCTTTAAAATTACGAGGCGAGTCGGGAAAAAGTCAACGAAAGTCCAAGTTGACTAAAAAGTCGAGAAAAGTCAAAGATGACTTAAAAGTCAAGAAAAGTTTATGACGACTTAAAAGTCAAGAAAAGTCAATGACGACTTTTAAAAAGTCAAGAAAAAGTCAAAGACGACTTAAAAGTCAAGAAAAGTTAAAGATGACTAAAAACGGTCTTTTCATGAAATCTCTCAGAAACTCCAAATACGAACGCGGAATTTCAAAATACGACTCGAAACAATAAATTCTATTTTAAAAACTTAAGTCTGCTGGAAAGTGTTAGTAAATATTTTCCCTAGAAAAATAGGGTATATTTCGGGTTGTTACACCTAACCCTTGGATGTACCTGTAATAGTCTATATTAGCTTTGGTAAGACTTTTGCCTTATTATTAGTATTAGTTGTGTTTGATGGAGACTTCATGTTGGTTAGGGGACATATGTATGGTCTTCTTGTTGTTGTGTTGTTGTGGGATGTTTCGTCTTGATGAGTTTTGAGGTAGGAGTATGAGTTGTGAAATTCGAGGATGAAGTTCGTTCTTAAGGAGGGAAGACTGTAATACCCCGTATTTCTGAGTCTTGTGTATTCGGTCGAGTAAGGGCCACTTGACTGAGTGGGTGGTGTACTCAACCGAATAGGGTGTATCCAGCCGAGTGAGTTTGGTGTGTAAGTGAGGCAGCCTTATGCCTTGTTGGTACTCGGCCGAGTGTAGTTTGCACTCAACCGAGTGACGCGTACTCAACCAAGGGCTTCTTGCACTTGACCGAGTGCACCGATTTGCAAGATTTTATCCTGCGGTTTGATTAAAGATAATTAAGAGGTATTAAAAGATTATTCAGTCAGTTTACTTTTCATAATCAAACCCTAAGCTTTCTAAACGCTCTAAAACCACTCAATCATCTCTAATCATTTCATGGCCGGATCGAATTGCTTCGTGTCTTGCTTGTTGATTCCATTTGGTAAGTGTTTCTTCTTTAGGATTTATTTTTATTATTGATTACTATGTGTAATGTAACCATAATTGAATTGGGGGAAAATGGAATATGGTTAGTCATTGATTATAATGATTGTTGCATGGTTAGGGTGATACTTTGTAGAGGAAGACTTTTGATTGATTGCTAGTGATTTTTTGCGGAATTGCGAAATGGTAGGGTTTCCCAACTTAGTACTATATATGTTAATCATTGTGATAAGATGTGTTACTATGATGTTGTTACTTGTTGATGATGATGGTTACTATTGTGATGATGATGAAGTTCGAGTTTGGAGTTTGGAGTGGTTACTATTTTAGTGGTCCGCCGGGAGGCGGACCACATCTCGTGTTCGCCTCTCGTAGCTCTCCCGCTGCGAAGAAGATGTATTTGAATTGAGTTGTGTGTGTTTTCCGTATTGTCCACCAAATCTTTTACTCGTGGACCTGTGATGACCCTTACAATATTTTCGGTTGTATGATGAGAGTGTAACTTGACAGGTTGGCTATTGTCACGCGATGGGACGGTAGAGAGAGTTCGTGACTAGATGTGAACTACTAGACAATAGAATAAGAATTAGTAGTTTCGCTTCCGTATTTCGTTTAATTTATTTTAAAACTGTTTTAAGAATTTTATTCCTTAGTTTTAATTGAGTTTAAAACTATATAAGCATTGATTATGTTTTTCCCTGCAATGGTATTTATATTAAAACATTTACTTATGGTTGGATATCGTTACTTTATTTGAAGTAACACCGCTAACACGCCCAGTTTTCGAAGAAAAGTTTTAAAATATTGAGGGTAAAAAATTATGGGTGTTATATGTTGTTGGGGATTTTGTATGTTGGTGCTTTTGTAGGGTAGGTAGGGATGGTTTTTGTGTTTTCATTGTAGAAATTTGGAAAAGGGTTGCCTTGCCTATGAATCTGGTAGGCATTAACTTGCCCGGTGGAACTTCTACATTCTTGGGAGCCATGCCCTCCAATTTTACATGTCTCTCACTCGATCACCTGGCTAGTAACATTGACTTGCTGTCTAGATTGAGAAGAGCTTGGTCCTTGGCAGCCTCATGGTTGCTGTTGGAGAAGGGCAACTTGGGCTTCTAGATGTGCTACTTTGGAGTCTTTTTTCTTACTCTTTATTGGCATAGCCGGAGAGTTTCTTTATTGGGAGTCGTGAATTGCCATGGATTTGATGGTTGTCTGAGCAACTTCTACGTCGATTTGGTCAAAACGGCAATTGTTGGCGAAGTCGAGTAAGCGTCAACGCTCGCTACAATAACTGTTATAGAAAGTAATGGCTAGGAACCATGAATCTAATCCATGATGAGGACAATCTCTTTGTAACTCCTTATACCTTTCCTAAGCTTCATGCAAGCTTTCATCACCCCTTTGTCGTAATCGAGTTATTTGGCTTCTTACGAGTCCGATTATTTTGCATGAAGTTTTTTTGGTAAAAGGCAAGGGTTGGACTATCCCAGTTAGTTTTTCCTATGGAAACTCTATCTAGGCTACTAATCCAAAGCTTAGCCTTACCAGTCAAAGAAAAAGGAAAAAACATTTCCCTAATCTGTTCTTGGGAAACCCCATTCTGTCAGATAGTGGAACAGTAGTCACAGAAGTTTTAGATATGGACATTACGCCAATTCTGCAAATTAACAACGCACAAATAACAACGCTAAATGCATACAATAACGATGAAATAAAAAGTGTTACATAAATGTTGGTTGAAGCCTCGAGAGCGCAAATAATGGAAACGGTTACCAGTTTTAACAAATATTGTTTATATATGACAACGGCTTATTCAGAAACCGTTGTCTGAGTATTTAAACGGAAATTCAAAAAACGTTGTAGATTCTTCTTATCAACGGTGTTTCTCCAGCCGTAATTATATTATACCAAATGTATAATACCTTTTTTGTATATATGCATGTGTTTGTTATTTTTTTTAATTAAAAACTTGTTTTAATTAGCGCGCTCGATTTAATACCTTTTGAATATATAGTTCGTATTACACATGTAATCACACACCTAACATTAAAATTAAAGAATAATTAACAATAAAATGAAACAATAATAAAGATTTAGTTTATATTAAAAAAGAAGACATAAACTTATTGGAAACATTTAAAAAATAATCTAGACATAAACTTGTTGGAGACATTTGAAAAATAATTACTGAATTAAAACTATTGACTACGGGTATAGTGAAGCGTTGTCTATTTTGTTACATTCACAACGGTTTTATTTAACTCTTTTTTGATGAATTATAATTAACAACAGGTTTTTATTTCCGTTTTTAAATTTATTTGTTTTGGAGTTATTTGATAAGGGTTTTTAATTAGAATTAATGATGTACACTCGTATTAATCATTAAAAAAAGTTGTTCTCGATCATTACTATGGTCGTCTCCGTCTCGTCGTCGCCGCCGTCAATATTCTTTATAGCTTAATAAAAGGTGATCTCATTTTATAACTTCTGGCTTTTCATTAGAATTACTTTACGTATGGCTTGAACTTGGATGATTGATGCTAAAAAAGGTGATCCCATTTATAATGATGGTATAGCTTAATTTTTCAATTTCGTTCGTCCAAATTTGAAAGGCTCCTAAACAATCTCATGCCCTTGTGATAGATGTGGTAATATTAAGAGTTTCCCTCTCCAAGACGTGAAATTACATTTAAAAAAGTATTGTTTCATTCGAGATTATACACGTTGGATTTTTCATGGAGAAATAGATGATGTGGAATCTCATAAATCAGCAAACAATCACTCATCTCAAGTTGGTTTAGATTCATGCAATGGGGGAATCTGATGTAGAAGTAAACAATCACTCAACTGAATTCGGGTTAGATAGCGAACACTAATTACATCTTAAGTTTGTTGCAGATGATGATGGATCCGATATTTTTGAAGTTACAGGTGATGTTGATATAAATGCTGGTGACCTAATTGAGATGTTTAGCCAATGTGAAATGCCTTTATTTAAGGGTTGTAGAAGTATTCAAAATTGTCCACGTAATAAAGTTAGTTAATTTGAAGTGGTCAAATGGTTGGAGTGATAAGAGTTTTACCGATCTACTACATTTGTTATGTGACATGCTTCTCGATAGTGATGGTCTTGTCAATCGGACATATCAGGCTACAGATATGATTAAAGAGTTAGGTATGAAATATGAAAAAAATACATTTTTGCTCCAATGACTGCATATTGTACCGCAAAGAATATGTGAATTTATCAAATTATACGCACTGCTTTGTAAGATTGAGGAAGGGATCCCGGGTAAGGTGTTGTGGTATTTTCCAATAATTTCAAGGATCATAAGGATATATGCGGATTTAGAAGATGCAAGAATGATGACTTTGCATAGTAGTGGAAGACTTAAAGACTAAAAGTTAGGAGACCCAGCGGATGGTCAACAATGGAAAGAATTTGACGCTAAGTATCTTGATTTTTCCAATAAAGCAAGAAACTTCCGTCTAGCGCTTTCCACATCTGGAATGAATCCTCATGGAAACATGAGTACCAAACACAGTACTTGGCGAGTAGTGTTGGCCATTTATAATTTACTCCCGTGGTTTGGCATGAAAAGAAAGTATTTGATGTTGTCCTTGTGGATTTCTAGTTCTCGACAATCTGGAAATGACATAGATTTATATTTGGACGACTTTTAGATGATTTGGGCATTATGTGGGATAAGAGCACAATAGTCTTTGATGGTTATAGAAAGGAAACTTTCAATCTAGGAACCATGTTGTTGTGTACAATAACTGACTTACCAGCGTGCGGCGATCTTTTTGGACATACTACACATGGTAAAGAGGGTTGCCCATTGTGTGAGGGAGGATATTGTATATGAATATTTGAAGCATTCTCGCAAGAATGTGTACATGGGAAATCATAGGGGGTTACGTCGTGATCATCCTTATCGTAACTTTCACAAGGCGTTTAATGGGTGTCTCGAGCATCGTCCGAGTCCTTAGATTTTGAATGGGCACGAATTGTATAAAAAAGTAAAAGATATTAAGATAACGTATGGGAAGAGGGGCTCTAAGTTGTCTACTCAGGGTTATAAGAAAAAATTCATATTTTTTAAATTTAGGGACCTCCTTGGATTGACAAAAGCTAAGGTAGACCATCTTGCGACCTCAGAGGGTGTCCGCATGCATGATTTTTGAATCGATTCATAAATAGGGATTACCCTTCTTTATCCTATGTTGCGAGGCGCATGGCGTTTGGGTTTTGCCTTTTGCATACCTACATCTTCCAAGAGCACATTAAAAAAGAGATGAGGGGGGATCCTCTTTTCTTGAACTTGGTGGAGCAAATCGAGCTTCGCAAGAGCCCAGCTTGCCTTTGCCTACGAGAGATCATTCTTCGCCGTGATAATAGAAAGGCTAACCGCGAGCTTCCATATCTAGGGAGTCCCGTCATCTTGCAAGTAAGAACTCTCACTTTCTCTTTTTTTCGTTTTTTTCTTCTTTTTTTCTTTTTTTCTTTTTGGTTTTTTTTTTGTTCTTGTTTTCCTCCCTATGTTGACGATATGGTTGATAGAGCCCCTGCGATTGATTGAGCCCCCCGTTTATGTTCGAGGATACCGTGCTCGATCCATGACCATAAGAACTAGGCTCTATATGGTAGACTTCTTCAAGATTCCTGACTACTGGGAAAATAAACTGAAAGGTGAATGCGGCCCCATGATCCAATGGCATGTGCTGTGGTGGCACCATAGGTGGGTTACTGGATATTCCTCTTTAGATCCAATTCGGGCACTTCGCAATCCTGGTTTGGAATTCATGGTATGCATCTTTCCTGAAAGATTGGTGAGGCAAGCTGGCCTTAAACAAAGGATCCCAAGATCTAACACTGTTCCTCAAACTGTCTTGGCTCATACTCCTGAGTTTTTTATAGAATGGGCCGCTAGATGGGTGCAAAGGAATATGTCGTTAACACCCGTTCCTGTTGGCTCTCTATGAGTATCTGACTCATACCTGAGGTAGAGGAAGGCTACTACTCCGGAAGAGAGCGAGAAGCAAAGAAAGCGCAAGCCTGTGGATTGCAAGATTTATGAATCTGGTAAGGACAGGTCAAAATACTTGACTGAAAGGAAGGAAGAAGCCAGGTTCCTACTCACGCTTCCGGCGAAGAGGTCGAGAACTAATCCTACTGCAAGGGTAATGATTGATAGACACGGTAAGGCTAGACCTCGAGAAAGACCTTTGGTGCTTAGGTCTGAGGTGACGAAGGAGTGCCCGGCTCGCGGTCGAGATAAAAAGTGTGAGAAATATGACAAAGGCAAAGGGAAGATAAAAGAGTAGCCTTAGTTAGTTTTTATTTTGTAGTATTATTATTATTATTGAGTTGTAATAAAAGATGGGATTCTTAGAATCCTAACTTTGCTTTATTTTCAGTGTTTTGTAAGATATTACTACTATTGGAATAATGAATAAAGATTAAAGTAGTTAAGAAACTAATGTTTTTCTTTATATTATTCTTATCGAATTTCAAATGCAAATACAAATGTCCTTCTATTTACATTTTAAAAATAATAACTGGGTTGAATCCAGTGAAGGATTCTCCGGGACTACACTCGCTTGAAACCTTTCAATTTACATGTTACCCCTACGTATTCATTAGAAAAAATAAAATCAAATCCTGCGCGTAGTTCGAAAAATTGCAATCAAAAGGGTAACATGTGCTTTACTTACTCCCTACAGAAATACAATACACATTTATTTGATAACATGAGGATGATCCAAATGTCAAAATGCAAGAGCAATAGAGACATGAAAATATCTACTGGCCCGAGGCCGTTATTATTCAGTGTCGCATGAGCGGTAAGTGGGGTTGCGCGAGGCGCGTTTTCCTAGTGCATGCTAAGGGTAGTAGTGTTTCAACTGGTCTAGATTGGTAGGGTTAGCAAATTCATTCATATCTTAGGTATGTGATTCTAACCGCACCCCTTGAGAGTATGGATTTGAGTAAGAAAGATCCAGCCCAGTTAGGTTTGAACTTTCCTCGTGGATCAACTGGTAAGAGAGCCATGACTTCTTTGAGCCGTAAATCCCCTTCTTTGATGTTTCTGGATTTAACCCGTTTGTTAAATGCTTGTTTGATACGTGCTTGGTACGTCTGTACATTGTGTAATGCACGAAGTTGACAACGTCAAATATTGTCGTGTCTAGTAGTAATTTTTAGAGTCTTTCGTTTTACTTTTTACGGGTCATTAGCTATGTTTTATGTTAATTTTAGTTTTTGTAATAATGTTAGTATTTAGTATTTTAAGTCAATTTTGAGAGTCAAATCCCGAAAGTCAATGAAAGTCAAACCCAAAAACCCGAGACCCAAAAACCCGGAAATTGGAGTGGGCTAGCAATGAATCACCAAGGTATGAAGACCAAGCCCAATGGGTCAATGGAAGTCAAGGCGAGGCCAAAAGACTATGGGTCAACGAAAGTCAAGAAGGAAGCAAAGGTAAAAACGGGCAGCGCTCGACGCAGCCTGCGTCGTAGGACGCAGCTTGCGTCATTTCTCAGCACGGGTTTTTCTCATTTTCTCGTCTTGTCTTTTGGAAGCCCACCTTTCAAGGCCCCTAGGTTTGCGGACCAAGGGTATAAAAGAAGAAATCTGAAGAGAGAGAAGGGCATAAAGCATTCAACATTCAACAATATATTTTCCTTAGGTTTCTCTACTTTTGTTCTTCAACTTTGGCTCTTGTAATGGGTTTTTACTTAGAAATTGGTTGTAATATGAAGACTATGGGTAGCTAATCTTCTTTTGCTTAGTGTAATTTGAACAAGTTCTTCCCTTTTAGCATTGTAAGACCTTTTTAGTCCTTCCTTCTCTATTTGATTCCATTTTCCTATGTTTTAATTTCATTGTTAAATGAATGGTTGTTGAGACTAACCATCTTAGTAATTGTTTGTTTGATTAAATTGCTTTGTCTTGATGAATTTGGTTGATTTGGCTTGGTATTTGTTGAAGCAACTTTGAAAGATTGTAACTTTGGTTTAAAAGTTGGAATCTTTTGAGTGGATTTTGGGTTATTGTGTATTTAGGACATGGTTTAATGTTTTATTACATGATTCTAGCATATTTCTATGGTTTTGTGCTTAAAGCTTGCATCTTTCTTTATGCTTATGTTTTAATAAGTATGGGTTTAGTTGTATTGAGGCATTTATGGATGGTTTAATTCATTGGTGGCTAGTTTTTAGAAGTTTGTAATAGATAATTAGAGAAAGGAAGGAAAGAAGGGTCTTTACTTTGTTAATTGTGGGGGAACTTGGGATAATTGCACTAAGTTACTTCTCCATATTTGAATCTTTGAGTATTTAGTTGTTGTTGGTAATTTTAGACTTGATAATCAATTTCTCATGAAAAACTTTCTCCATATGTGTTTTCCCTACATGTTTCCCATTGTGAATATCATAGTTTGTAATTAATTTAAGCCTTTGTTTTGATTAGTGTCTTAATTAGTATTTAGTGTCTTAATTTGTGATTAGAGTAATTAGTTTTGCCAATTGATATTTTGCAAGAGTCTAGATTAGATTATTTTAGCTAATACCGCTTTCCCTTGGGTTCGATCTTTTTCTTATCCTTACTACCCTTTTATTTAGGTTGGTTTGAGTCAAGATTTGGTTTTATAAATTGTTATTTGATTTAGCTAATTTGTGGAATTAACGACACCGTAAAATAGCATTATCAGAAGTCTACGTTCGTCCAAGAGGATGAGTTCATCATATCTATCCCTCTACCAATCAGCTTCTAGGATTTGAATTTCTAGGAGAATATGCAGAGATGGGATTTCCAGGTTTACAGCTCGTACAACTTCCATTCCATATGTTAGATAGAAAGGAGTGACCCCAGTGTGTGTCCTAACTGAAGTGCGATAACCCCATAATGCAAAGGGTATCTTGCTTGGCCAATGTCGATAATTGTCGATCATTTTCTTGAGGATTGTGATGATATTTTTATTAGCTGCCTCTACCGCGCCATTTGGTGAAATAGTTGATAGCTACCAAAATGAAATAGTGACCTCCTGTTTCGGCTGGAGTGATCTTTCCAATTATGTCAATTCCCCAAGCATAAATCGGCCAAGGAGAGGTCATTATGTAAAGCAACGAAAGAGGAACGTGCTTAACATTCTCGAAGATTTGGCAATCGTCGTAGTGTCTGACGTATTTGATACAGTCTGACTCCATTGTTATCCAGTAATATCCCAGACGTGTGATTTTATTTACCATCATGGGTCCACTCATGTGAGGACCACATTCTCCGTCATGGACTTCTTCCATTACTTTTTCTGCCTGTGAACGATCAAGGCAACGCAAGATGACACCAAGAGGTGTTCTTTTGTACAATTCTTCTTGCATAAGGAGGTATTTAGAGGCTAGTAACTGTATGGCGTATTGTCCCCTCTTATATATCTCTGGTGGGTATGTATCGTTGCGTTTGAAGTTTAGAATGGCTTGGAACCAGGGTATCTCAGAATTCTCTTCTTCGTCGGTGAGTTAGTACAGATTGGTTGGTTCTGACCGTCGTTCAATACATAAAGGCATTTCGATCATGTGATCTGGCATGTTGATCAAGTCTGCGAATTGATTCTCTTCACAAGGTAGATGATGATAAGTGTGACTGTAGAGTCTATTTATCAAATACGAAAGAGGGGGGGGGGGGGGTGAATTGAGTATTAAAAACTAGCCCCACTTTTTTCGATTTTATATGATATGTAATTAATATTTGATCTTATGAATTAAAATCAAGCTAATTAATTATACAAAGTAAGCGCGATAACGAAATAACGAAAAGTAAAGAGATATAGAGAGGCACATGACGATTTTTGGAAGTGTTCATTTCCACTTGAAACCTATACGCCACTATTCTCGATTAATAATTTTTTATAGTACCTTTCTACTATCTAACTGATTACAAAAATTACCAACCCAATCGATAATCAACACTACATGATTTATAATCAAGGTGGAGTATCGCTAAAATACTCTATACTATCTTACGCTAATAAGAAAGTACAATTAACTCACACAAAGTCCCGTTAAAGAGGTAAGCTTATAATGATGTACTATTATCCAATAACGTATTTCACTCAAGCGATTGATAATAATTGATGCACGACTCTTTTAAAAACAAACTCTAAAAATAAAAAATATTTGCTCAAAGGTTTGCTTTAAAATGATTTTGGAAAAACAACACAAGTAAAATAATAGCCGTGTGATATGTTGTGTATTTCGTGTCTGTCGTGTCATTTGCAAATTGTATGTGAATGAGTATTTATAGTAGAAGAATCATAGTAGATCTAAAACCCTAGTATAATATTTAATAAAGATACTTATCTTATCATAAAATAATATTTGCTAATCTTATAGAAATATCTTTATCTCAAAATATTATTTGGTTTATCTTATCGAAATATTTTTATCTTGATATCTCAAAATATTGTTGTAAAGATATAGTAGAATCCTAGATTAGGTAAACTAAGGAAACAACCTATATATGGAGGCCGAAATCCTCTAGCTCACGAAACCCTAGGAGGCACGCAACCCTAGGTGGCTCAATACTAGGTTTCCACGAAACCCTAGATGGCTCAAACACTAGGTGGGCTAATTAGGTTAACAACAAATTGAGATAGAATATATTAGAAGCCCTAGGTAGCATGACAACCCATAAGTTGTATTACTAACCAATAGAATCTCATAAATATATTCTCTATTAAAATAATTGATAAATATAAAAAATAAAACTCTTTCACTTTTGAAAACATTTCAAAACATTTTATTTCCAAAATCATGCATCAATATTTTATCATCCAAAATCATAGGCTAAAGCTATAATTTTGAACATAAAATCTCTCGAATGGAATAGTTACCGAATGACGACCTATACTATCTAATCTTCACAAAGATCTTCAGTATACGGATCATCTCTTCATCTTGATCACCTAAAAGACCCCCCATCTCGAGTCTTGTGCAGATTTTTGTAGATCTTGTTTGAAGCATTTTCTTTAAAGTTAAGTCCTTGTTAGCTATAACTTCCAAGTTCACTTCCAAAGTTATTCCTGAAGTTGGTATAACTTTGTCTCACAGACTTTATCAAAGTTATGCCTAACTTTGATCTTTCTTCTCATAATTGTTGCTAGCTATAATAAGACTAAAGCCCACAATTACACGCATATGATATATCGAGTAAAACATATTATTACATAAACACATGTCATTATCAAAACTTATGAATTGGTCCAACAAATTCCCCCTTTTTGATGATGACAAGTCTCATATGATTTCCTCTTAACAATGTGACTAAGTAATAGTTCCCCCTCAACAAAACACTCCACAGTTATAGCAACTTTGATCGCAAGAACAAAACAACTTAGCCAAAGTTATAGCTTGAGAGAATTTAAGAGATAACGAATCTTGACAAGGAGCAAGCTTAAGCAAAGACTCAAATCATATCATTTCTTCCCCCTCTTGGCATCATTGAAAAGACAAGAACAAAGACATGAAACGACTAGAATAACATATGTCAAGGCAAGAAATAGATATGCAAAATACGCAATATAACACGATATATATCAAGCAAAATAAAGTGCAAATGTTAATTAAAACTACAAACCACAAAAGATAGTATTAGTTGCCATTGGGCCGAATAGACAATTTCAAAATAAGCCAAATGGGCCGAATGGGATTAGTAGTTTAAGAGTTAAAATAACCAAGGATAGAAAGATCAAGGCATTTTGGGTTGACGGATTTTCTTAGGATCGACATAACCGGGCCTAGTGCGGTACTCAAGAGTGGAAAGACGGTCAAGGCAATTTGATACATGAGAAGCTTGAGCGGTGAGGCAAACATCAAAGTTCCGGACTTTCAATGAAAGAGCCTCCGTCGCATCATAAATTGTACGCATTCCCTCCCGCATCTCCGTCCCGCTCTTAACCAACGAGCCGCCTTGGCTCACCAAGAATGTCATCCTATCCCTTTGCCTATACGCCTCTTGCTTACAATCGATAATATTTCGTTCCAACTTAGCAAGGCGATCATCCACACCATCCATCCATGTCCTCATTTCATGACTCACACCCGACCCACCTTGGTCACGGGTTGAGCCCAAAGAGCCCACGGCCACGGCTTGAACAACCGTGTCCAAAACCGTCTCAATTTTCTTATCCTGCGCATCCAAGCGCTCCATAATACGACCAATGTACATATCCAATTTTGATTCAATCACAGAAAAATCAGCCCCACCCGAAGACAATCCAACCGAACCCCCTTTGACCAAAAATAACAACTCCGGACCATTAGCATCAAGCTTCATAAATTTCAAGAACGTATCACACATCTCATCCTTTACCGCGACCCCATAATTTTGCACATCAACAACTCCCTTTGACTCAAAGAGCCATGACAACCACATGCCATACGGCAAGTCAAGAGTAGAGTAAAATTTGTCTTCGGTCACCGAGAAAGCGGTTTGTGAAATACGATTAAAAACAAGAGAAGGTAAATTAACCCGATTGCCCTCCAACCAATGCTTAACAACTAACTTCTCATAGCATGCAATTTTATCACGTCCGCCCCGTCGCGGAATTACAGTATTCCATAAAAAGTTTAACAGAAATTTCAGTTTCGGAGAAACACTACCAGCCAACACACAACTTGACACCGTCGCCCCAACATCAAAATACTGCTTAACCTCCAGCTTAGCCATGTCCGTCAGTTCTTCCCATGACGTACTCGGATGGATTTTGATTCCATTATCAGGAACCAAAAACAGAGTACAAAAGTCCGTCACGGAAAACGAAACTGCACGGCCATTTATAACGGCATGCAAGACTCCATTGTCTAAAGAAACAGAGGAAAAGAACTGGATTACCTCAATCGGATACACCGGACCCGAAAACTCCGCCACCGTTTCCCATTCTTGGAAATTCAGAAAATCCGAAAAGAATCCCAAAGCCCTATACTTGTCACACCAAGCCTTAGGATAATACCGACCACCGTGTATTCCATATTGAGCAACCCGGTTCACAAGTTTTCTTTCGTCTTTTGTAAGACGGAGTTTATCAATTCCCAATGAGGTTTCTTGCGGCGAAAAATCACGGAGAGTTACCCGTGTGGTCTCCTCGGAAACCGTGTCAGTGGGTTTGTTTGGAACTTCTTCTTGGAGTCTACCTTTGCCTTTATTTAACCGTCTTCTTTTCGTACCCTCGAGACCCGCACCCGACTCGGTTTGGTTTGGGTTGGGTGATTGTTGTGTGGGAGGAGAAGAGGTGTTTTTAGGCATGCTTGGCTTGGGGGTTTTAGGATTTGGGTTTTTTGGCAATTTTTGATCTAGTGGAAGCCATTGTTGGAGATTGAAGGTTGAAGGTTTGTGTGATTGTTTGATGTGGGTGCCGTGAAGTGGTAGAGGAAGAGTAAAAAATTTGGTTGAGGATTAATGTGGTAAAAGTAATAGGTGGAGGAGAGTAATTATGATTGTGTAAGATGTAGGGTAGCTTTTGTACTTAGGCACATGTTGTGCCGGCTCCAACCCCTATTTTCCTTTTTTTTTTTTTTTTTTTTCAATTTGAATTTGGGTAGGAAAAGAATATTGGGTGGTTATTTTTGTTGGGATATGATAAGGATAGAGTT
>JAIUZE010037616.1:0-10349 GCA_022085475.1 Heliosperma pusillum | reverse complement strand
TGTATCATCTATTTTCATTTATGTCTTCTTATCATCTGTTTATGTATGTTAAGGATTATCATTATTATTATTTTTGTTTTATTTCTTCTTTTTGCGTTTTTATGATTCATATATTGATTTAATCGATGTATTCTTATCATCTCATTTTATTCTTCTATTTTTGTTTGTGTATTCACTTTTATTTAGCAAGATTTCTGTTAAGATTTGTGTTTTTATCAAGTTTTCATAAAAGTATGCTTTATCTTTGTTTTTTTTCCTTTTGTAAATATTTTTTATTGTTTACCTAATTAATGTGAATTAGTATCAGACGATATTCTTAAAAATATCATATGCTGAAATATATTGTAATACATTGATGTTTAACTAATTATTGTAAATTAATATCACACGTTATTCTTAAGAGTATCACACGTTATTTTTAAGAGTATCCCATGTTATTCTTAACAGTATCACATGTTATTCTTAAAAATATTACAGTCTAAACTACATTTAATTGTTAAGGAGAGGAGACAATGATCAAGTCATATGATTCCAAGTTAGTGATTTTTCTAACAATATACATTTATGTTCCTTACTTATATATGTCTATATTTTCTTTTGCCTTAAAGATGCTACTAAAATGATGTTTTGTTCTTTGTTTTCCTTTTTACAGATTTTTTCTGTTGCCGAGGTTGGTTAAGAGTTTGTGTTGATGCTGAAGAAATTTATAGTCGTACATCATCAATTAAGCAAATCATCTTGTTTTTTTGTTATTTCTTTTATAAATACAAATTTTGTATTGATAAATATCGTTCCAAGCGGTTACAATTTTGTATTTTTCTACATTTTTGGTCAACAATACGTTACTCTACCAAGTTGTACAACTTGTTAGAAAAAATATCAATGTATCTTAGTAACAATAAAATAGTTACTTCAATTTATTAGTAATTATGTGGCAATTTATTAGAAACAATGTCACACGTTATTAGAAACAATATCACATGTTATAAGAAGCCATATCACATGAAGTGATTGAAAATATCACATGATGTGATTAACAATATCACGCTCTGCCATTAACAATATCACAATTTTGCCAGCTCCAATATCACCATATGCCATATATCTATTAGACTGACTTTTGAAGTCTTATGATAATAAAGTATCACAACCATTACCAAAGAATATCACACTTCACACAAAACAATATCACAAATAAAAAGAATGATTACGCCCTTCCAATTTCGTGATATTAAGAAACAATATCACTATATACAAGACACGCTATTATTACTGATCTTAAACAAATTACAAAATTCTAACGATAATACTAGGTTTTGACAGCTACTACGTACTTACATTAGATTACTTATTGACCAACTTTACATCAATGCACTTTTAATTAAAGTTTTCTGTCAACATATTCTTGTTAGTCATTTTAATTGTCACTAGTAGAAAAACCCCTATTGCGTCTATAGAGTTACGTCACTTCTAAATAACACGATGCAAAAGGTAACCACTTTAGGCGGGAATGTAATTTTCGCATCATAATTAAGCCTTTTGCGTCAATTCTTTAAAGAAACCGACGTATAAAATGTTATCTATTGCGTCGGTTACGCGAGAAACTGATGTATTTGACATAATACGTCAATCTTATTTTTACAACCGATGTATTTTATATTAAGATTTTGCATCAGTTATACTTAAAAACTGAAGCCTTCTTTAAAACTGACTCAAAAGTATTAATTAAAAACCAATAAAACTTATTCGTATCACACTTGCCTATTACTTATCATCAAAACTTTTCATCTCCCAAATTATTCTCAATTTTTATTCCCCTACCACCAAAAACCCTAATGCTTCTCTGTCGCACCACCACCACCGAGCCCTACTGTTGTCGCACCACCACCACTGTGCCCTACTATTTCTGAATTTCTCTTGTGCACGCATGCCCTCCAGTTCAAGCCCTAATGAACTCGTATTACACCAACACCGTACTTGACCCCTTTCGTTTTCTTTCGCCGCACGATCACAACCGTTCTCTCCAGTGTACTGCCGTTAATAAACAAGTATGTTTATTGTTATTTATTATGTTTGTTATTTGAATGTAAATTTATCTATTTGTTTATCAATTCATTGATTGTTGTTCGTGTTTATTGCATTTATGATTTGTTAGGGTTAGTGTTTATCAGTTTGAATTGCGATATAAGGCTTCTTAATGGGGTTTTCGTTGCTTCAGAGTAGTAATTAATTATGTTTAGTCAAGCACGCTTGTCATCAATGACCACCGCGCCTTCGATCAGTTTGCTATTGCTGCCCCTTGCCAACGAAACTGATATTATAATTTGCTTTATGTTTGATTTCTTAAATGGCATTTTGGTTGTTATATACAGTAACAAACAAAAGAACGAAATGACATAAACGAAATTTTTGGCTACTTTAGTTCCTTATAGACTTTACATGTAAATGGTATTCATATTGCTAGCACACAAGGACTAATGATTCATGATATCCCCAATAAAGTTGCTCAGTATGATAGAATTTATTCCAAACAAATGTATAATACGAGTATATAACTAACATTAAGCATTCAGACGACTTGAAAAAAGTGGAACAGTACTATATACTTCGTTCGTCTCAGTTATTAATTTGTTTATCATTTCCATTTTAGGGCGTCTCATTCATTTGTTTACCTTTCAATATTAGGCATGCTTCTAATGAGTTATTTGATTACCCAAATTGGACTATTGTCCACATGTCATCCAATGCCTCTACCCACAAATGATCCCCTCCATTCTCCTTAATCTTTGTACCAAAAGTAAAGGTAGACAAATGACCGGTTCAGAGGGAGTATTAATGAGCTTATAACCACTGGACATGATTTAACTTAATCTCTAGCGTCAAGTAAATATTAATCAAGTCTTAACCCTCTCAAATATTATTATGGGGTCATGGGACATCATTTGTGTGAGTAATAAGCTAAGTTGTATGTAAATGGATAAAATTACCCTTGAATGTTCTTTATTCAAAACATACCTATGCACTTTCCTTTATAGCCTTTGAATGCAACATTAAACTTGAGAATTGTAAACATATTGTATATGTATGTCTAGACATACTTTATATGATAAAAGTTTGTTATATTTTTTAATTTTTGCCCCATCGGTAGGCCATTTAACTTAAGGCTTGTGCCTTTGTTGCATTGTCAAATATATTTGCCCCAGATTCATGCAAACCCCCATGTTGCTCAGATGCTTATTTTTTATCTTTTGTCTTCATATGTGAAGAGTAACGATGTATTGATGTTGGTTGCCAAGCGATATTCATTAATTATTAATATAAAATAAAGTACACTTAAGTTTTAATGCATATAATTGATTAATTGGTCTCTCTTAAGATGAGTATATTCGTCTTAAGAGTTAAGCGGATCAAATATTACACCACTTGTCTAGATAACATTATTATTTTGCTAGTATCAATGAACTTTTCTTTTTTCTTATCCTAATTAATTGACCCGTCTTAAACTTAAGACGGGCCGACTCGTCTTAAATGAGAATTTGTGATAATTGTGTTGCTTGGTGCAACAAATTGAGTTACTGTTGTATGTATTTTTTGTTGTGTTCTGTCTTTTCTTTTTTAGATCGCTATAACGAGGTCTTGTGCTACATAGACCATTAAGCGTGCAATTTTCTCCGAAGCTCATCACTACTAAATATCGGTTGTGTGGATCTTATGAATTTTTCTTATTATTGTAATATTCTTGTTTAGATCGCTATAACGAGGTCTTGTGCTACATAGGCACGTAAAACTATGGCTATTTTTATTTTATTTATCAACTAATAATTTGAAAATATTATTAATAGCATTTTTTTCGAAGCTTTAGTGTTCCCAACAACTGAAGGATTATAAGCGTGGCTTATGTCATAAAATGGATGTATGATACAATGCAAGCTTCTTCTCCTACTCTAAATTTGAGGGGAAAGACTTTGACGAGGTAACTCGATCTTACTTTAACTCTTTTCATTGTCTATTTTATTTTTCAATTAAACTTCTTACTATATAATTATTTTAATAAATGCAAATTATGGCAAATTCAACCATGTCAATAAGCCGATGTGAATTTGGCTCGAGAAGTTTGGGTACTAGATGCTTAGACAACATTTTGTATAGGTTAGCTTAGTAATTAAGAACTTTGTGGATTATGTATACATTGGATTATATAAGTTGACATTGTTATAATCTTGTTGGGTTGAATGAGATGTAATTTTGTTTTACATGTGATACATTGGTGGATGTTTGAATTTTCTAGTTGCGGGTGAATGTTGGTATTCAAAGATGGGGAGGTGCTCACGAAATTTCCCTAGCAAATTATTATATATAAAAAAATACATTTGTAAATTGCATCGGTTGTGCCAAAAATGATACAAATGAGTTTACTAAATCGCCGCGAAACAAATGTAAATTGCATCAGTTTTGATAACAAATGACACAAAAAGGTAAAAACAATTGCATCGGTCCTGGAAAACATGATGCAAATGGCTGGCTTTTGCGTCGGTTGTAGACTCTTATTGCGTCGATTCTTTGGAAAGGAATAACGCAAATATTCTTCTTTTGCATCGCTTATTTAGATACAATGTACGCAAATATTAAACTTCTTGCGTCGGTTACGCAACTGACGCAAGAGCAAATACGACCCCTCAATATACGTCACCACAAAACCGACGCAAAAGACCATTTATAATCGACGCAATAGGGGTTTTTTCTATTAGTGTGTTTTCTCTAACTCTACTTCTACGACTTGCAACTATCTTTAACCATCCTTTTGGGGCTCGTCTTCTTGATCAGCATCATCTTGTCCATAATCAGATCGTCTATAAATCAAATGCAAATAAACAACAGTTAGTATAATTTAAATCATTATGGTTCCTAGTATCATTCTAGAACCATTTTCAGATTTTTTCTTTTAAACTTGTTCTTAGAGTGTAACGAAATATGGGTAACTCAATCGAATCCTTCTTGATAATAAAAAGTTACAAATAAGTTCATGTTGGGTAATAATTTCTTAAAATTAAGGCAACTGTACAAAAACGTTACAGACAAATTTGAACGGCAAAAAAGAAAAACCCAATAAAAAAATAACGTTGATGCAAAATGCTCAACAAGAATATGTCTAAACAGTAAGCGCCGCATCAAGAAAAAATGCATGCTTAACAGAAAGACCTAACTTAACAAATGACCCAAACTAGTTAGTGAACTCAGTCAAATCATATACCCGAGGATAAGTCGCCAAAAAATGATCAAGAATTTGATATCAAGTTCCCCAAAATCAACTAACCACCATGTTTAAAGCACTCATTTCTTTCATAAATTTCAGTAGAATTTTTGAAGTTTAGTGTTAATCAACCATAACACATTTGTTGAATCATAAAATTTGCACGTACCGTAAAACAAAATGTCACAATAATACTATTTCAAAACATAATATATCATTTTATTTGTGTTAATCTAGAAACCATGTCAGAATTATGGTGATTAAATATCACTGATGCTGGCATTCAATATCACGCTTTACTAATAACAATATCACAATTTTGTCAGTGTAACGAGACGTTAAAAAGATAATGTAATGTGCTTTAAAATTAATATGTATATCTACATCACTCGATTAGTGAGTATTACCTATCAATTTCTCTGTCAAACAAATTCAATTTCGTAATATGAACCCTAATTTGTCAGAAGTAAACATGTATCACAATTTTTTGAAATTTAAATAACTCTAATCTTCACATTCAATATCACATAAACAAACAAAAGTATCACAATTTTTTCAGTATTAATGTCAACCTGTAGATCTACATATCTCATTAACTAAACACTAACAATCAATTTCTTAACTAAAATGTCAAACAAATTCAATTTCGTAATTTTAAAACCTAGTTTTTTATAACTAAACTAAATTAAATTCTAGGTTTTGCGATTAAAAACCATAATTCGTTCGATACAATCACCAAAAATCATTTAAAATCATATATAACTAAGTATTTAGAAATTTAAAGCAACAACATGAAAATACCATAAATCAATCGTCAATTCGTACGATATTTTTGATGTAATCCTATTAAATTCATTTAAATCAACATAGATACAATAATTTCGAACAAAAACAACATACATAATCAATTTAATTAAGGAAATTTATACTAAAAAATCGCATAAATTAAAAAAAGTGAGAAACGAAAGTACTGTAAGATTTTAGAAGAAAATCTAGTGAGATTATTCAATGTAGTGAACGAATTAACCTAGAAAGTTGAAATCCAATCGAATTTAATGCATGTTTTGCAAATATTTGGTGAGATTTAAAGAGGATTTGGTGAGATTGTGTTTATCTGTTGATTTTGGTAAATTTTAGAGAGAGAAAGAAAAAAGGACTTGGTAAACTTTCATGCATGTTTTGTTTGGTTCTAATTGAGACTAACGTGGCTCAATCTCAGCACTCCATATTTTTCAGATCCAACGGCTGCTATTAGGACTCACGGACTCAAATATATGAGTGGACTCACCGGATCTTGCCTATATATATATATATATATATAGAGAGAGAGAGAGAGAGAGAATTAGGATCCGGTGAGAACCACTAAGATAATGAGAACCGTGAGAACTCCGCCTTACGAAATTTATTTTTAAAACATAAGGACATTTTTGGGTTTGGCGTAGAATTTTATGGCTAGATAACATACATTTTGGTCGAAAACATATAAGTTACTGACGGAAATTAAGGTGAAATACGATTTAATAATTTTCATGCACCTAGTAGTCATATTCATGCATCTAACAATTTTCATGCACCTAGTGCTTATTTTAATGCATCTAGAGCCTGTCATTTTCATGCACCTAGTAACTGTTTTCATGCATGTAGCAATTTTCGTGCACCTAGTGCTCGTTTTCACGCATTTAAAGTAATTCTAGTGTACAAATTGAATTTATGTACATTAAGTACATTTTTTTTAATATAATCAATAAATTTTCTTTGCAAGTATTTTGCTTGAATAATCTAAATTAATGGTAAATGATTCATCAAAACTTTCGAAACAAGATTTGATGGAGATTTATTGAGAGTTCTCACGGTTCTCATTATGTTAGTGGTTCTCACCGGATCCTGACCCTATATATATATAGAAAGGTTCAAATGAGTCCCTCATATCTTTTGAGTCCCTAAGTTCTCCTAAGAGCCTTTAGATCTTTAGATATGGATGGTTGAGATTAGAAGCAAAAAGTAACAAATACACTAATCCATTCTTTATCCACTAGTTAATTGTCTTTCTCTCTCTAGCTTAAAGTTGATTACATTTTAGCATTTTTAGGGTGAGACTTTGTTTTCAAGTATAAATGTGACACCCTCAAATTTGCGGAAAGAAAAAAAAAATTATTTAAATACATAAACGAAATATAATAATACATAACGAAGGTGTCATAACATAAAAAGGTCATTACAAAACGAAAATACTATTATACAAAATAAATCTACAAGACGGGAGACATATCTCCCGTATACATACGGAAATAAAAGTGTGTACAATAATATACAAACTATGAACCGAATATAGGTCCAAGGTAAATACTTCGCTCGCTAGCTCGTCCATATACCCCAAATATGCAACACCACCTGTTCGACCGCATTAAATATAAACACGGAAGCCACAGTCAGTGGGGAGTAACTCCGAGTTCTCCCAGCCACGAAATGTCGAGTTTAATGAAACATGAAAACATAAAAGCAATGTATATAGAGAATACAAAACCTTAACATATATGATATGGTTTTCATGTTATGAAACAGTTAACTAACATATAACCTATCATATGAAAGCTATCATGTGAATCCGATGATAAAATATAACTCGAGGTAGGGAAGCTGGTATGCTGGCTCAGCGGTTCCCATGTAACATGGCCCTGATACACTCAAACCCTAATCAACACGTAATCATGTGAATCAGTTAACAACCGTTAATCCAAACTCTATCAATCCTAGCCGGCTTGCATCTCACCTTCTAGAACTCATAGAATCATACAAACATGAAAGACCAATACGTCTACAAAAGGCATAAGTTCTTAGGACCATCGATAGTAGACTTCTGTAACTCGAGGCTATACCACAAGGTAGGAAAACATCCTAGTCCTAGACTGATCAGACCTAGCGACAACAGCTATTCCATTCCCCGTCTCGTGACCAGAAGTACACAAGAAACTCTACTAGGCGACCCCCTAAGCAGAGATGGCTAGTACTTAAGCTGGCTCCATCCCCAAAGTGGATTAGGTAACCATGCCCCGACTTGGATATAAACCCACCAAGCCGAGACACAAAAGCTATCAAGCAGTGAACTATATACTCGTTAAAGACAGTACGGACCTATCAATGTCATGGTCCAAGATACTCATTTAGAATTACTATGGCCGAACCAACTAATATCTTAACTCAGAGGTTACCTTTAAAACATGGCTAAGATACGACTTAACACGCCATATAATCGTAATTCTCTATGGGTACTTAGTCAACACGACACCAACCATATAAACAAACAGTCACGGGAACACATCCTATCAGGTGACTAATTGCATATGAATAATAATCAATTATCATATCGCCTCATATCTACTAAGGCTAATTCATTAATTAAATACAACCATACTTGAAGACAAATCCCCGACCCGAGTCCCGCGACGGGTCATCAGTCAAATCGGGGCTGACTAGATCTTAGTTTGACCAAACCCGTTGGATCAAACCGGCTAGAAGCAGAGTCTTATCACATAGACATAAAATCAACATATTCATTACATGTTATTTTATTACTACTTCTAACAGGTGAATTATCATATTATACCCAAAAACCCGTTTGACTAAAAGAAGATTAAATTAAACGACGGTCTCGTCTTATAATTTCTAACATGTGAGAAATAATAATTTAATGAAAAACCTTTTTAATTAAATATTTTACTTATTAATATTTCTCGCTTGCTAATTATTACAAAAAGCGATAAAAATGACGATAACTCAAAAACCGTCACAAGTCCCAAAGTGGGACCCACGGGCTGAGTTGGGCCGGACCCACATGGGCCTGATTTGGGCCCCACGGCTGTTTTGGCTGAAAATGGCAGATTTTTACAACTTTCATTAAAACCGTTTCCTAATATTTCCCGCATGCTTTAACATATTTAAAACCCGTCAAAACAACAACCAATCAATCAAACATCGACACAACCCAAAGACCAAAACCCGGACCCACCATGGACCAACCCAGACCGGTCTGGACCGGCTGGTTTGGTCCGGTTCAGCACCACCATTTCCGGCCACCACTACTAATCAACACCAAATTGTTTCTAACATGTTTTAATTAATCAACACCCATTTTAACAACTATCCTTACAAAAATCATTATTATTAAAAATCATCAAAATTTGTCAAGAACACTAAAACAACATAAAAATCATAACTTAGGAAAAATCATTAAAATTCTTCAAGAACACTAAACTTGTTAAAATTTCATAAACAACATAAAAATCATAACTTAGTAAAAATCATTAAAATTCTTCAAGAATAATAAATCATCATAAAAATCTCCTACAACTTAAAAATCATCAAGAACAATAAATCATCATAAAAATTTCCTACAACTTAAAAATCATCACAAACCATAAATCATCATAAAAATTCCCTACAACTTAAAAATCATCAAGAATCATAAAGCAACATAAAAATTCCATAAAACATAAAAATCATCAAGAATCATAAAACAACATAAAAAATTCCATAAAACATAAAAATCATCAAGAATCATAAAACAACATAATAATTCCATAAAACATAAAAATCATCAAGAATCATGAAACAACATAATAACCACTACTTAACATATTATTACTAAAAATCATAATCCTAAAAACATGAACCAAAGAATAAAGATGAACCAAAATCAAAGGAACAAAACAAAGCTATGTTACTAACTAAAATCATAAAAACCATAACATGAACCAAAACTAAAGACTATGTGACATTAATTCGTCGAGTAAAACGGAATTGTTACCTTAGCTAGCCAAAACAATTAGCACCAAATAATAAGAAGTATAATAATAAGAAACCCTCCTACTAATCTTCACCCAAAATATACGAGTCTCCAAACTCGTCTTCAAAATCTTCCCCTATAAGAAAATAACAAGAAAACATTATTAGAACTAAAATATGAATTTCCATAATTAAAGTGTTGAAAATGATCTTGACGGAATTGAAATTAAACCATACGTGAAGATGAGGAGCGAAGAGGAGAGTCTAGAAATATAAATTAGGATGAAATTTTAAATTAAGCAACGAAGATTTTATG
>JAIUZE010037610.1:0-13089 GCA_022085475.1 Heliosperma pusillum | reverse complement strand
AGGTCAGTGGAGGGGCCCGTGCCAAACATGAGTAAGGTCAGTTCCCAGTCCATTTACTTGAGTAGTGAAAGCCCATGGTGCTAACATGAGTACACACCGTGGTATGGTTGACGTCAATCGCTATCCATCCTTAGGCCCAGATAAGAATTTGGACCGTCCAGAAAGGACGATTGGTCGAAAGGGTTGGGTTGGGCCTATGAAGGTTGAATAAAACAACCTAGGATGGTCGAGTAATCAGAACAGACAACTGTCTCATACATACTATTCCATAACCTCGTTCAAGTTCCAACTTGGGTAACACGTAAGTGTAAATCCCAGCGGAGTTGCCAAACTGTGATACACGGATTTCGCGATCCTTTCCAGACTGTGATACCCGGGATACCACGGATGGAGAAACGAGGGACAAGCGTGAAAAGACGCATTTGTGGAGTCGCGACCAACGTTTGTGGGAAGTTGGAACCGTTCGAATACTTTATGTCATGTGAAGACACAAAGTGATGACATGAACACTAAGTACTCGTTACCCTTAGCATTTTATGTCTAGAATGACTCTCGTGGATGTCAATGATCATGGGTGCTCACAGCGATCCTGCGTAAAGGGTGAGGGTACGTATTTGGAAGTTCTTTTGAACGAACACCTAATCCCGTCCGCCTTGATAGCGGCCTTTACTAATGATTAGGGAAACTCTTCTGTAATCGATGTGTTGTCGGTTATATGCATGCAATGCAACATCCACGTTTTAATCCTAACCTGTGAACTTAGACTATGTCGGTTGAACATGTAGTTTAACATAAATCCTATTCCGACTTAATTAACTGCTAAACTACTAGTTTAACCGACATAGTCTAAGTTCACATGCTAGGATTTAAACGTGGAAGTTGCATTGCATGCATATAACCGACAATACATCGATAATAGAAGAGTTTCCCTAATCATTAGTAGAGGCCGCTATCGAGGCGGGCGGGATTAGGTGTTCGATCAAAAGAACTTCCAAATACGTACCCTCGCCCCTTACTCAGGATCTCTGTGAGCACCCGTGTTCATTGGCATACACGAGAGTCATTCTAGACTTAAAATGCTAAGGGTAACGAGTTCTTAGTGTTCATGTCATCACTTTGTGTCTTGACATGACATAAAGTATTCGAACGGTTCCAACTTCCTACAAAAGTTGGTGGCGACTCCACAAATGCGTCTTTTCACGCTTGTCCCTCGTTTCCCCATCCGTGGTATCCCGGGTATCACAGTTTGGAAAGGATCGCGAAATCCGTGTATCATAGTTTGGCAAATCCGCTGGGATTTACACTTACGTGTTACCCAGGTTGGAACTTGAACGAGGTTATGGAATAGTATGTATGAGACAGTTGTCAGTTCTGATTACTCGACCATCCTAGATTGTTTTATTTAGCCTTCATAGGCCCAACACAACCCTTTCGATCAATCGTCCTCTCTGGACGGTTCAAATTCTTATCTGGGCCTAAGGATGGATAGCAATTGACGTCAACCATACCACGGTGTGTACTCATGTTAGCACCATGGTCTTTCACTACTCGAGTAAATGGACTGGGAACCGACCTTACTCATGTTTGGCACGGGCCCCTCCACCGACCTTAGGTTTGATTTCTTGGTATGGCAACCCACCCTTTTAAGCCAAAACCCTTTTAAATGCACTTAGCATGCCTTAATTCTGCCTGTTTAAATGTGTACAACCTTTGCGTGATCACCCTTTTGTAAATCATGACAAATTTTCGAAATCAAAATCCTCTTTAATACTGTAAAACATTTTCAAAGGTGGCCAAAAGTAGCGCAAAATGAGCCGAAACTCTGTCCAAGTGTCAAGTCAAAACCATTTCTCCACTTTGATTCAACACTCCTAAAACCACACTACGGTTGTCTAGGATGAGCATTTTAAAAAAACTAGTCATTTTCAATACACACATAGCACAGTGGCAGACTCCCACTTCACAAGTCGAGTCGTTCTCCACTTCTAGTCGTCACTCATTTCCAAACTAGTCATTTTCAAAATATCACTTAAACATAGTGACACACTCCCCCACTTAATAAGTCGAGTCGTTCTCCACTTCGAGTCGTCACTCATTTCCAAACTAGTCATATTCAAAACTCACTTAAACACAGTGGCACACTCCCATTTCACAAGTCGAGTCTTTTTGAGTAAGTGTGCTAGATTGGTCGATATTGCTCTGATTCGTCGTCGGTCTCTTCCTCACCTTCCAAGATGTAAAGAGTTAGTCAAGAAAATACTCGTCCACGAAACCAGAATAGTAATGATCAAATCCTAACTGCACTCATCCATCTCCAAGCAAGTCAAGACCAAGCTTATGCTGGCCTCAATGCCATGGAAGATCGAATTGCTGCCATGGAAATTAGACTCCCTACTCTATATATTCCTGACAGTGTGCATGGTAACTTTCCACCTTTTGTGGAACAACCAGAAGTCAGTCCCAAGCTGGTTCTTACCGAAGCTGAAAAGCGACTCAAATACTAGGAGGAGCAACTAATGTATCTCAAAGGAGTATACATTTATACGGTGAACAACCATCAGTATGAAGCTGCGAACGTACAATTGCCAACCGACTTCAACATGACTGACAGCCCAAAGTTCAAGGGGCATGAGGACCCTTTAGATCGCATTCAAGTCAATAAGCGCCTTATAGAGGTTATTACCCAAAATGAAAAAGAAGACTTTGCCGACTTCCTAAATAAGCAAAGGAAAACTAGCACGCAGCTTGTTGAACATCTAGATGAAGCTACTCTTGTAGCGAAATTCGTGAACATCCTAAGACCCGGCGTTTATGCAAACCATTTGAAATACCAAAATATAAGATCTTCCAAAGACTTGACTTTGCTGGGAACAAGAAATGAAGACGATATCCGAAAAGGACTCTTGTCCAAAACGGTAGGTTGTGGGTATCAAGGCTCAACGAGTCGTTCTTATGGCTCCATCAACAAATACGATGAGGTCAAATTTGTCGAACCATCAAAGAAGAGCAACCCTCATAGGAAATTCACCAACCTTGGCGACACATATTCCAATGCCTTGGAAAGGTTGATACAACAAGGCAAAATTCAACCTATAGGACCTACACCTCACCCGGAAAAGAAAGGTAGGTTCTGGAATGGAGACGCTTACTGCGAATACCATAGAGGCAAAGGACATGATTCAGCGCAATGCAACAAGTTGAAACATGTCATTCAAGATATGATCGAGGATGGTCGTCTACCCGTCCGTCATGGGAGAAAGCCTAACAATCCTTTTGAAGTTCTAATGATTACAGATGAAGAATTAACCTTGGATTTTGCACACCTCATCTTCCCAGTCAAAGCAGAAATCCATACGTCGGAAAGTGAAAAATAGATGTTCAAGAAAGAGCCAGAAGACAACAAATTTAAATCAGAATCGGAGTCTGAGTTTGAAGTCTCTAGAGAGTATTCTCCTGCTGTCACCCCATCCCTCTATTTCTCCTAGCTTAGTGTCAAATAGTAACATAGCTTGGGGTATGTCCCAGAAGCCATTTGTATTCACTATTTTAGCATTTATTAACAAATAGGACCATCCTAGTCCTCTTTGAGTTACAAAGGAGCACATGTCTTTTTATTACTCACTTGTTCTAATTTTTACCCTTAACTAGTGAAATAGACTTGAAATACTTTAGGTCGTATCTCTTTAGTGTAGATTACTCGACCTCTTAGAATACGCTTGAACAAGTGCGTGCATTTACCACCTTGTCCATATCTTGTGGTGTGAAAATTCCTTGATCGTCGTGTCTCTAGGTGACCTTTGGGTTTGGAGACCCCATATTTCTACCCGATTCGTCAATTCCTATATTTCATATGACTACCAGAAATTGCATCATATGCCAATATTTCAGTGCAATCGTGCCTAAACTCTCACAAATTCAAACAAAACAAAAAAAGAAACAAAAAAATCCTAACCACCCCAAATCAAAAGTCTCAAAATCCAAAATTTCACGAGACAAAGACAGTCCAAAAATTAGTCCAACAACGACTTCTACACAAAACAAAACAGTCCAACAACGACTTCCACACAAAACAAAACAGTCCAGCAACGACTTCCACACAAAAAATGTCCTACAATGACTTACACACAAAAACAATTTAAAAAACAGTCCAACAACGACTTACACACAAAAACAATCCAAAAAACAGACCAACAACGACTTACACACAAAAACAGACCAAAAACAGTCCAACAATGACTTAAACACAAAAACAGTCCAACAACGACTTCCAACCAAAAAATAGTCCAACGGCGACTTTAAACCCTAAAAACAACCAAACAAAAGTCTCGAGTAATTTCAAAATGCACAAGACAAAACCAAAGAAAATCTCTCCACCCACAAACAAAACAACACCTCTCAAGTAATCATCTTTTTACAAATTTCAGACGAATCGACTCACAACTACTTTGTCTCCATATCTTTCGGGACGATCCTTTCACTCATCTAGGTGAGTAAGAGAGACAACACGGATCTCCAGTGTATTCTAACATCATAGAACCTCCCACTTCATTCCGTTGATTATCACCCTCGTTTAGCATCTAAAGAATTCAACAGATGTACACTAGGCTTATACAGTCACAAAAGTATTTTGTTTCTATAGCATTAGTCTTGTGTAATTGGTAGAGCTTGTTATTGTATAAAGGGCAGAACTCATCCAAATTCTCAAGAACAAACAAAGTAACGCGCCTCGCGTAACCCACGTGTCGCTCGTGGGACACGAAATAAAACCGGACCCTAGACAGTTAAGATTGAACGTCACTATGCTCTTGCATTTTGACATTTGGATATCCCCATGCCATCTAAATCCTCAGCTTCTCACCTGTTGGACCTTTGGTATAGTTTTGATGATAACAGGTGTATGTATTTGATAATGTGGTTAATTGATTGATTTGATTGATATATTATATGCATGTAATTGTGTGCTTTAGTCTTATTATAACTAACAACAATTACAAGTAAGGAGATCAAAGTTATAAGAGCTTGAGGTTTAACTTTGAAGATTTCAGAGAGACAAAGTTATAAGAGCTTAAAGTATAACTTTGTAAGTTCATATGCAAAGTTATAGCTATTCTGGTTATAACATTGAAAAAACAATTCAAGCAAGATCTACTTCAAATAACACAAGACTCAAGATGGAGGGTCTTTGTGATCAAGAGAAAGCGATGATCCGTATACTGAAGATCTTTGTGAAGATTAGATAGTATAGGTCTTCATTCGGTAACTATTCCATTAGAGTGATGTTTATGTAAATAAATTTATAACTATTTCACTTGTAACTTTACATACAAAGTCCAAAGTTTTAGCTATTACACTTATAACTTTGAATGACGAAATTGATGCATGATTTTGGAAACAAAATCTTTTAAATGTTTTCAAAAAGAGAAATAGTATTTTATATATTTCAAAAGTTTTATATAGTTAATGTATTTATAAAATTCTATTGGTTAGTAATACAACTTATGGGTTGTCATGCTTCCTAAATCTTTGTCCATCACTCAAGTGAGATACGTTATTGGATAATACTACATCACATAATCTTACTTATTCTTTAACGAGAATCTTTGTGAGTTATATTGTACTTTCTTATTAACGTAAGATAGTATAGAGTATTTAGCGATACTCAATCTGAGTTATAATCATAGTTGATTATACGAGTGGGTTGATAATTATTTTTGCAATCCGTAGAGAGGTACTAAGAATTATTAACCGAGAATAATGGACGTAGGTTTCGATTTGTGAAACTGAACCACTTCAAAAATCTCTTGTGTCGTTCTTTATTTCTTTATTTTGTTACTCGCATAATTCATTGATTAATCGAAAAAGTGGGGCTAGTTTTTAATACTCAATTCACCCCCCCCCCCCTCTTTCGTATTCGATCAATAGACTCTACAATTGGTATCAGAGCCTCGAGCTCTTGATTGCCTTACAACAAGGAGTCTGATCCTTTTATTTTTTTTATTTATCTATTTTCGGCTGCATTTAATTTTATTTCAATGGATTCCAAATACCTAAAGTGTCCCGTATTCAATGGGAAGAACTATGGTTTACGGAAAAATATGATGACTCATTACATTAAGGGTAACGACTGGGAGTGTTGGCTAATCATTAAGAATGGTTTGAATAAGATCATGCTTGAATCTATTACTGGCACTTCCACCGAAAAGAAGGAAGAGGACTATGTTGAGGCAGATTATAAGAAAGCTGACAAAAACTCAAAAGCTATTAGTCTGTTACAAAATGGCATGATTGCTACCGAGTTTGATCAATTCTTATCTAGCTCATCTGCCATGGAAATAAGGAACGGTCTAAAGTTAGCCTATGAAGGGACCCTGTTGTCAAAAAGCAACGTATTGCACTATTAATGCGAAAATACGAATTGTTCTCTATGGAGCAAAGTGAAACGCTTGATAGCATGACCACTCGCTTCTCTAGTATCGTCAATGAATTGAAAAATCTAGGAAGAACTTTTGACTCTGAGGAAATTTCTAGAAAGATCCTTAGAAATCTGTCCAAACGATGGAGACCTAAGGTGACGGTAAATGAGGAGTGTAAGGACCTATCTAATTTATCCTATCAAGAGCTACTTGCAACCCTAATGGCTCATGAGATTACTCTCGATGAGGATGACGCAGATGCTAGTAATACCAAGAAAATTGCCTTACAAGCTTAGTCCAGCGAAAAACAAGATTCAGATCTTGAGGATGAAACAGTGTTATTTGCTAAGCGTTTTAAGAAAACAAATATTCAATCGAAAACAAGGAAAAACGCCTAACTATAACACTAACAAAACTTATAAGAAATAAACTGAGTCAAAAGGGTCTCTCTTAAATCGTGGTTGTTTCAAGTGTGGGGATAATGATCATATGATTAAAGATTGCCCCACCAGGAAGAAAATTAAAGACAAAAATCAACGAGACAAAACCAAGAAGGAATTCAAGGAAGTCATGATATGGCTTATTGCTGAGGAGATCTCGACACAGTAGACGACGAGTCAGAGGAAGAAAAAGTTTTTAATCTATGTGTGAGCAACGTCAGTCTTGACCTATTTTCTGACAGTGACAACGAAAGTAATTGCTCAAGATCTGAGATGTGCCTTGTCGGTAATTCAGACTCAGATTCAGACGATGAAGAAGAGGTTACTCATCTTAAACTTAAAAAGCAAGTTAAGAAATTATCTAAGAAGTCCTTAGTTATGTATTTTGAAGAAACCCTAGATCATTGTCATGAACAAAGTCTAGAGTTAAGAGACCTTAAGGAACAAATCTTAGACATTGCTGAGGAAAACCAACTTCTAAAGGCCAAAGCCAATAAACTCAAATCTAAAGTTACAGCTACTCCAGCTACAAATTCAGATATGACAAATGTTGAGAAAGCACTCTTAAGTCTAAAGTTATAGCTAATGAAGCTATAATCTCAGAGTTATAACTCAACATTAAACATCTTCAAGCCAAAGTTATAGCTAATGAGGCTATAACTTTAGAATTGAAGAAAGTCAACAAGCTTTTGAAATCTGAAGCTAAGGTGAAGGAAGTTGCTATTATTGATCACAAGAAAGAAAACTCTTTTCTTTCTCAGCAATTGAAAGATATAGAGGCTAAATTTTCTCAAGTCAAAGATAAACATAATGAGGAGAAATTCATCTTGAACTAGCGCTTTAATGATTTTTGTGAAAACTTTAAATAGGACAATCCCACCAAAGACTCGAATGTAGACCATTCGATATGTGAAAAAGAAATTGAGACTTTGAAGGAATTGCTTCTACATGCACGAAATGTTCATGATAAGTGGGAAGGAAGTCAGAAAGTCTTAAACTTCCTTACCGAACAGTCTAACAATAACATGAAGATGGGTCTAGGACATTTATGTTATAGTCGTAGAGACCACGATAAGTGAAAATCCACTCCTTCTGATCGTGATTTCAGGAGAAGGAAATATGTCAATCTTTCAGAATATTTGATTTGCAATTATTGTGGTCACACAGGTCATGGTAAAGAAAATTCTGTTAAATATGTCAATGATAATAAAAATCAAGCTGATTTTGTTAAAGAACATGACGTATGCAGTGTTAATGAGTCGGAACCAGAACCAGAACCTGAATGTGAAGAAATAAGAAACAATGAGTTCACATGGTTTTATGACATGGCTTTCGATTACACATCAAAACCTTCATCATCTAAAGCGAATGTGAATCAAAAGCAGTCATTCAAATCTAGTGTGCGTCACGACAATAGAAATCCTAGAATGTATGATAATAAACCTAGACAACCCTATGTTAAGACCAAAAAAATTGTTAAACAGGTATGGGTTAGGAAGGATCAAATTTACAGAGTCAATAACCATAAAGGACCCAACTTAGCTTGGGTACCTAAAAGTTGCTTTTGATTCCCCTGCAGATAATAGTGAAAGAGAATAATCAATGGTATCTCGACAACGGGTGTTCGAGACACATGACCGGAAATAAAAATCTTTTTCTTTCACTAGAGCCCTTTGACGGTGGTAAAGTTACGTTTAGAGATAACAAGAAGGGCAAAATAATCGGTGCAGGTAAGATTGGTATATCTTCTTCACATGCTATTAATATTGTTTATCCGGTAAGTGGTCTTAAACATAATCTACTAAGTATCTCTCAACTATGTGACAAAGGAAACAAAGTCGTTTTTCACTCAAATGTTTGTCGTATCATAGTTGAAGGTACTAGTAATGTCATTTTTGAGGGTCTACGTAAGAGGAATGTGTATATGATTGGTTTGAATACAATCACTGCAAATTCCCTTACGTTCATGAAAGGTACTATAGATGATTCGTGCTTGTGGCCCAAGAGGTTTGAACACATTAGTCCACAATTTTAAGGGAACTCAAATTGTGGGATTTATTTGAGGGATTACCCTCAATCAAATTCGAACAAGAAAAAGTGTGTGACTCATGTGCCCGATGCAAACAAGTTAGATCTTCATTAAAACCAAAACAAGTAGTAAGCACAGTTCGTCCACTTGATGAGTTGGTACACATGGATTTGTGTGGACCTATGAAAGTCAGAAGCCATGGTGGATCAAGGCATGTGTTCGTCATAGTCGACGACTACTCAAGGTATGTTTGGCCTATCTTTCTTTTTACTAAAGATGTAACTTTCGATGAGTTTGTAGTATTAATGAAGCTTGCCCAAAACAAATTTGATAAAAAGTTAGTTTCTATTCGTATTGATCATGGCACAGAATTTGATAATCAAGCCTTTATAGAATATTGTAGAGAGAATGATGTAGGACATAACTTTTCTGCACCACGAACCCCACAACAAAATGGTATCGTTGAACGTATGAATAGAACACTAGAGGACATGGCACGCACTATGCTTTTGTGTAGTGGCCTTCCTAAAACCTTTTGGGCTGAAGCCATTAGTATTGCATGCTATGTGCACAATAGAGCTATGATTAGACCGATTCTAAAAAAGACTCCCTATGAACTTTTAAGAGGGAGGAAACCCTATATAGCTCATCTCCATTGCTTCGATAGTAAATGTTTTGTCCATAATAATGGAAAAAGTAAATTAAGCAAGTTTGATCCACGAAGCGACAAAGCTGTGTTTGTTGGTTATTCTAATCATAGCAAAGCTTACAAAGTCTTTAATGAAAGAACATTGTCCATAGAAGAAAGTGTTCATGTTGTGTTTGATGAAGATAATGTGCTTGAACAAGTTGAACATAATGAAGAAGAAGACATGAATGATCCCGACTTTCGCCTCACAAGCTAGAAATTGATGAAGAAGTTATTGAAGGAATAAATGATGAACTTGATAAATCCGCAAATGATCTTGAAAAGAGAGATGAGACAATTGTTGATGATACGAAAGTCTCCTCTCAAAACAAGGATAAGGAAACCAAAGTTATAACTAATGATGCTATAACTTTGGACCCATATCAAGATGATGTAACTAAAGTTGTACAAACTTCAGCTACAACCCCGGCCAATCTTGACTCTGAATCATTTGAAGGAAATGAAAGTTCATCAGATGATGATGAGCCTAAGAACTCCAAGAAATGGAAATATATGAGTTCTCATCCTATGAAAAGTGTCCTAGGAAGTTTGAATAAGGGAGTTCAAACAAGACGAACGTTAAATAATTTCTGTTCATTCTACTCCTTTCTGTCTACTATAGAACCTACCAACATCAAAGAAGCACTTGCAGAATTCGACTGGATTGTGGCGATGCAAGAAGAGCTTCAACAGTTCGAAAGTAATAAAGTTTGGCACCTAGTACCACGACCTAAAAATCGAACTGTAAGTGGTACTCGATGGGTATTCAAAAACAAATTGGATGATACAGAAGTTATAGTTCGCAATAAGGCTCGATTGGTCGTTCAAGGATATACTCAGCAGGAAGGGATCGACTATGACGAGACCTTTGCACCTGTAGCAAGACTTGAGGCTATTCGTCTACATATCGCCTTCGCAGCTTATAAAGGAATGAAATTATACCAAATGGACGTTAAGACTACATTTCTTAATGGTTATTTGGAAGAAGAGGTCTTCGTTGAACAACCTTCCGAATTTTTAAATAGCAAATTTCAACCCATGTTTTTAAACTTGATAAAGCATTATATGGTTTGAAACAAGCTCCTAAGGCATGGTACGACAGATTGTCTAAATTTCTATTACAAAACACTTTTAAAAGAGGATCTGTTGACAAAACCCTATTTCTAAAATCCGAGGGTTCTGATTTACTTGTTGATCAAATTTATGTAGACGATATTATTTTTGGTTCTACTAATAATAAATTGTGTAAGTACTTTTTAAATCTAATGACCTCAGAGTTTGAAATGAGCATGATGGGAAAATTAAAATTATTCCTAGGATTGCAGATTCAACAAACAAAAGACGGTATGATGATTCACCAACAGAAATACGTCAAGGAGCTAATCAGAAAGTTTGGTATTGAAAACTCTAATCGAATGGACACACCTATGGTAACTAAGAAAAAGTTAACCTTAGATGAACATGGTAAATGTGTCGATGAGACTACACATCGAGGTATGATTGATTCTTTATTATATTTAATTGCGAGTAGACCTGATATTATGTTTAGTGTATGTGTCTGTGCTCGATTTCAATTGTGCCCTAAAGAGTCACAGATGATCTAGTAGCATATTCGGATGCAGATTATGCAGGATGTTCTATGGATAGAAAAAGTACCTCTGGATTTGCTACGTTTGGACCATGCATTATAACTTGGGGCTCAAAGAAGCAAAATTTTGTTGTGTTATCTACTGCTGAAGCCGAGTATATAGCTGTTGGACTGGTATGTTCTCAATTGTTTTGGTTAAAGCAACAACTATGTGATTATGGTGTAAATGTTAATTGTATGCCTATATTTTGTGATAATACGAGTGCGATTATTATCTCTACGAACCCATCTCAGCATTCTCGTACTCAACATATAGACATTAGACACCATTTCTTACGCGACTATGTAGAAAAGGGCAACATTAAACTAGAATTTTATAGTACTGAAAATCAATGGGCTGACATTTTAACAAAAGGCATTAGCTAGAAGACGTTTGGAGATTTTGCGGTTGAAATTGGTTTAATCTGTAGCAATTAATTTCGTTGTATCTATTTTACAAACCTGCATGACTGGTTATAATAAGACAAGATTGTATGACTGTGTCTGTATATTCTATGTGTGACACCCTCAAATTTGCGGAAAGAAAAAAATAATTTACATAAATAAAAGATGAGAATACGTTTCTAATAGGTTCACTTTAGTGAAAATCGGTACATTTTAAAACCGGAACCTACTATTAAATATATTCATCATAAGAAGGTGTCTTAAATAAAAAGGTTCATAACAAAAAGGAAATAATATTATACAAAAGAGATATCCAAAACGGGAGACATATCTCCCGTATAAATACGAAATAAAAGAGTGTATAATAATATACAATCCTAAAGAACCGAATATAGGTCCAAGGTAAATACTTCGCTCGCTAGCTCGTCAATGTACCCAATGTATGCATCACAAACCTGCCAACCGCATTAAATATAAACACGGAAGCCACAGTCAGTGGGGAGTAACTCCGAGTTCTCCCAGCCACGAAATGTCGAGTTTAATTAAACATGAATAACATAAAAGCAATGTATATGGAAAATACAAAACTTAACATATATGATATGCTTTTCATGTTATGAAACAATTAACTAACATATAACCTATCATATGAAAGCTATCATGTGAAACCGATAATAAAATATAACAAGAGGTAGGGAAGCTGGGATGCTAGCTCAGAGGCTACCCTGTAACGTGGCCATGATACACTCAAACCCTAATCAACACGTAATCATGTGAATCAGTTAACAATTGGTAATCCAAACTCTATCAATCCTAGCCGGCTTGAATCTCACCTTCTAGAACTCATAGAATCATACAAACATGAAAGACCAATCCTTCTACAAACAGGCATAAGTTCTTAGCACAGTCAATAGTCGACTTCTGTAACTCGAGGCTATACCACAAGGTAGGAAAACATCCTAGTACTAGACTGATCAGACCTAGCGACAACAGCTATTCCATTCCCCGTCCCATGACATAACCGTCTATGAGAAACTCTACTAGGCGACCCCCTAAGCAGAGATGGCTAGTACTTAAGCTGGCTCCAGTCCCAAAACGGATCAGGCAGCCATGCCCCGACTTGGAGATAAGCCCCCAAGGCCGTGACACAAAAGCTATCAAGCAGTGAACTCCATATGCTCGTTAAAGATAGTACGGGCCTATCAATGTCATGGTCCAAGATACTCATTTAGAATTAGAATGGTCAAGACGCCATATACTCATAATTCTCTATGGTACTTAGTCAACACGACATATAACATACAATCAAACAGTCACGAGAAGAAACTTCCTATCATGTGACTAATGGCATATCAATAATAATCAAATATCATATCGCCTCCTATCTACTAAGGCTAATTCATTAATTAAATACAACCTTACTTGAAGACAAATCCCCGACAGAGTCCCACGACGGGGCATCAGTCAAAACGGGGCTGACTGATCTT
>JAIUZE010037600.1:0-12125 GCA_022085475.1 Heliosperma pusillum | reverse complement strand
GAGGCGATATGATATTTGATTATGATTTATATGCAGTAGTCACATGATAGGATGTTATTCCGTGACTGTTTTAATTATATGGTTGGTGTCGTGTTGACTAAGTACCCATAGAGAATTATGAGTATATTGCGTCTTGACCATTCTAATTCTAAATGAGTATCTTGGACCATGACATTGATAGGCCCGTACTATCTTTAACGAGCATATGGAGTTTGCGGCTTGATAGCTTTTGTGTTCCCGGCTTGATGGATCTTCAAGTCGGGGCATGGCTGCCATGGTTTTCACTTTGGGAAATGGAGCCAGCTTTAGTACTAGCCAACCCTTTGATGGATCTTCTTAGGGGTACTCATGTGATTGTATCATGGGTCTTGGATGCGATGGATCTTCGCATTTCTCTAGGTCTGCGCAGTCTAGGGTTAGGGTTGAGTCGTATCTTGGACATGTTTCTGAGAGGAACCTCTGAGCTAAGATATGTGCTTTGGATCTGGGCCATGTTATTAGTGTAACCGCTGAGCCTAGATTTGTGCTTGGTATTTGGGCCATGTTACCGGAGTGACCGCTGAGCCTAAATATTTAAGTATATCCTACCTCGTGGTATAGACTCGAGTTACAGAAGTCTTCTATTGACCGTGCTAAGAACTTATGCCTGTTTGTAGAAGTATTGGTCGTTCATGTTTGTATGATTCTATGAGTTCTAGAAGGTGAGATGCAAGCCGGCTAGGATTGATAGAGTTTGGATTACCGGTTGTTAACTGATTCACATGATTACGTGTTGATTAGGGTCGAGGGTATCATGGCCATGTTTTAAAGGTAACCTCTGAGCTAAAATACCAGCTTCCCTACCTCTTGTTATAGATTGATAACGGATTCACATGATAGCTTTCACATGATAGGTTATATGTTAGTAATTGTTTCATAACATGAAAAGCATATCATATATGTTAAGGTTTTGTATTTTCCATATACATTGCTTTTATGTTATTCATGTTTTATTAAACTCGACATTTAGTGGCTGGGAGAACTCGGAGTTACTCCCCACTGACTGTGGCTTCCGTGTTTATATTTAATGCGGTTGGCAGGTTTGTGATGCATACATTGGGTACATTGACGAGCTAGCGAGCGAATTATTTACCTTGGACCTATATTCGGTTCTTAGGATTGTATATTATTATACACTCTTTTATTTCCGTATTTATACGAGAGATATGTCTCCCGTTTTGGATATTTCTTATGTATAATATTATTCGCTTTTTGTTATGACCCTTTTATTTAGGACACCCTTCGTTATGTATTTAAATTATAGTTTTTTTTTCTTTCCGCAATTTTTGAGGGTGTCACAAAGTTCGTGGCCTATCCGCTGATCCACTTGTGGGAAGTCGGTATTACCACAATACAATTATTATAGGATATAACGAAAAGTAATAATTTGATTATCGAGTCATAACGAAAAAACAAGGAAAAAATTTAGAAGTCAACTCCGGTCCCTAGCAATAGGCCGTAAATAACAGAGATATCAAGTAGATATCCTCCTAATCGTTGGCACCCAAGAATCTCCGAGAAATGCCTTTTTATTTGCTAGAAAGAAAACCTCCGTACACATCTCACAAATGAGAAGGAGGTTTTTGTGTTTTTTGGTGAAGTTACTGTTTAACTTTTTCTTTTGTGATGTTGTATCTGATCGATGGGCTCAAGTTGTAAAAATCATGTAGGTTAGATTTATTCTTTTTTTTCTTTTTTGGCATCTCAGCACGCTCCTTAGGGTTTTTTATATGGGGTAGATTTTGTCTTCCTCAAAATAACTACCCATTGACTAAAAACGAGTGTATCTGGATCTTTTGTTTTTTTGGTCATTTTAGCTTCCAATATAATGTAATATATTATTATCGTCGTTTTACATGGACCGACATTATAATACATCATTAATTATAAATATCCGTATATTTATAATTTGCCAATTATAACGGTTTATGTTGTGGGAAATAACTGTTTACATCCCCTTAAAACTTAGGATTATAACAAAATTATATAATATGAAATTGCAAGTCATAGATATGAAAACGATACAGATGTAGAGAAAATGAATTAAACCTTTGGTCCCTAGCAAAATCGGCCTAAGAACAGATATCAAAATAGATATCCTCCTAATTGTCTCACCCAAGATAGATCGAGATATGCCCTTCTCCTTTGCTAGAAAGATCGATTCAAAGTTACTGTTAACTTTTTAGGTTTTTGTGTTTAGTGTGTGATGGAGGCACAAGTTGAGAGAGTAAAAATAAGGTTAGAATTTTTCTCTTGTTCACTTTGTTCTCACGGTAAGCCTAGGGTTTTATGAGGAGTTTTGTCTCCTCAAAACCACTACCCATGGACCGAAAAACCCGAGTGTATCTGGACACTTTTTCCCGTCATTTTAACTTCTATTATAATGTAATACATTATAATCGTCATCAGTCAAAGACCGACATTATAATACATCATTAATTATAAATATCCGTATATTTATAATTTTCCAATTAATTATAACGGTTTATGTTTAATTAGCTTACATTATATACAACAATTAAATAAACATTTTATATTCCCAATTTATGAATACAGTTACTTCGTCTCATCTAAATTTATTTTAATCATTATTAAATAATTATTCATCAATCCACATTGACTAACCTTTTAGTCAAAACAACCGACAACCTTTTAGTCATTTAATAAGGGCATCAGATATGATTATCTTCTCTCAAATATCACAATCTCTCAATCACATCCTTAGGTGGACCGTTTAGGGACCAGTTGATCCACCGCCATCTGTAATGACAATACGTCAAACTTATATCTAGCAAGCCAACCGTTATCGATAAACGTTAATGCAACTGATTACAATACAAAAGTATACCCTGTTAACCTAACATAGATTTATTTTATGTTTATTGCACTTGAACTGTGGAGGACACTGGCGGCCACCTATGTTTAAATTAGCTTACATTATATCCAACAATTACATATAACATTTTATATTCAATTTAACGAATTACAGGTAATCGTCTCATCTAATATTATTTAATCGTTATTAATAATTCGCACTCATCACATGGACTAACCTTTTAGTCAAATACACTGACTAACCTTTTAGTCATATAATAGGGCATCAATATGATTATTTTCTCAAATAATCACATCTCTCAAACACATCCTCTAGGTGTGACTTTTAGGGACCAGTTGATCACCGCCATCTGTATGACAATAACGTCAAACTTATCTAGCAAGCCAACTGTTATTGATAAACGTTAATCAACTGATTATTATACAAAGTATACCCTGTGAACCTACAGAGATTTATTTATGTTATTTCACTAACTGTGGAGGACACTAGCTCCAACAAGTAGTGTTTGAGACGGTGGTCATTCACCTTGAGGAGCTTTCCATCCCCGGCCCCCTCAACTTCAATAGCTCCATGGGTAAACACTTTCTTGACGGTGTAAGGTCCAAACCATCTTGACCTCAACTTGCCCGGAAAGAGCTTAAACCGGTTTTGGAACACAAGAACTTTATCACCCTCCTTGAAAACCCGACGGTTTATCATCCCATCATGCCATCTCCTTGTTTTCTCCTTGTAGATGGAGGAGTTCTCATACGCATCTTGGCGAATTTCCTCAAGTTCTTGTAATTGAAGTTTTCGGTGCATACCGCTCTCATCTTGGTTTTGGTTGAAAGATTTGATAGCCCAATAGGCTTTGTGCTCAACCTCCACGGGGAGGTGGCAAGCCTGGCCATAGATGAGACGGAATGGGGACATGCCAATGGGGGTTTTAAAAGCGGTCCTATATGCCCACAACGCATCAACTAGCCTCTTGCTCCAATCCTTTCTATCCGGATTAACCGTCTTTTCAAGGATTCCTTTTATTTCACGGTTGGAGAGTTTGGCTTGCCCGTTTGTTTGTGGGTGGTAGGCCGTGGAAATTTTATGATTCACCCCATACCTCTTGAGAAGGCCTCCAATCACCTTGTTGCCAAAATGGGTACCCCTATCACTAATGATAGCCCTTGGAAAGCCAAACCGGGAGAATATGTTCTCTTGAATGAAAATGGCTACTACCTTGGCATCATCGGTGCGGGTAGGAATTGCTTCAACCCATTTTGACACATAATCTACCGCCAAGAGGATGTATAAATAACCTCCGGAATTAGGAAAGGGGCCCATAAAGTCAATTCCCCACACATCAAAGATCTCACAATATAGAAGAGGTTGTTGTGGCATCTCATTTCTTTTTGTCAAATTTCCCACCCTTTGACATCGGTCACAAGTTTTTACAAATTTGTGGGCATCTTTGAAAAGGCTTGGCCAAAAGAAACCGCATTCAAGCACTTTCCTAGCGGTTCTTTTATGGCCCAAAATGCCCTCCACAAGCATAGTCATGACAATGATGTAAGATGGAAGGAATCTCACTTTCGGGCACACATCTTCTCACAAGTTGATCTTGGCAAAACTTCCACAAGTAAGGATCATCCCATGTATAGTACTTTGCATCGGATTTCACTTTGCTCTTTTGATGAGAAGAGAAATGGCTTGGAAGCCGCTTTGTCACCAAATAGTTGACCATGGTAGCATACCATGGCTCCTCCACTTGTATAGCAAAAAGTGACTCATGAGGGAGACCTCCTTCAACCTCATCAAGAGGGCATGATGGTCTTCCTTCATGATTTAGACGGCTCAAATGATCCGCCACCACATTCTTCACTCCTTTCTTGTCTTTTATTTCCACATCAAACTCACTTAGGAGAAGGATCCATCTCAACAACCTTGGCTTTGCATCCTTTTTTGCCACAAGGTATCTAATGGCGGCATGATCGGTGTAGATGATCACCTTTGTGCCCAAGAGATAAGATCGGAATTTTTCTAGAGCATAAATCACACCAAGGAACTCCTTCTCCGTCGTAGAATAGTTCTTTTGAGCATCATTTAAGAGGGTAGAAGCATATTGGATCACATGGGGTCCCTTGTCACTCTTTTGACCCAAAACCACTCCCAATGCATAGTCACTTGCATCGGTCATTATTTCAAATGGAAGATCCCATCGTGGTTCTTGAATAATTGGTGCGGTGACCAATCTCTCCTTCAAGTCATCGAATGCTTTCCTACAAGAGGCATCAAAGACAAACTCCGCTTCTTTGTGCAAACGCTTACATAAGGGGTTAGCAATCTTGGAAAAATCCCTAATAAATCTCCGGTAGAAACCGGCATGTCCGAGAAAAGACATAATGTCTCGGGAGTTAGAGGGATAAGGTAAGGTTTTGATAATGTCAACCTTCGCCTTATCCACCTCAACCCCCCTTTCCGACACTACATGTCCTAGAACGATGCCACTAGTCACCATGAAATGACATTTTTCGGAGTTTAAAATGAGATGAGACTCTTTGCATCGCTCTAAGACAAGAGCAAGGTGTTTTAGACATGCATCATAGGAGTCGCCATGGACGGTGAAATCGTCCATGAATACTTCTATGATCCTTTCTACATAGTCGGAGAAAATACTCAACATGCACCGTTGAAAAGTTCCCGGTGCATTACATAAACCAAAGGGCATACGGCGATAAGCAAATGCACCGAATGGGCATGTGAATGTGGTCTTGACTTGGTCCTCGGGTGCAATTGGGATTTGAAAATACCCCGAGTACCCGTCAAGGAAACAATAGAAAGCTTTTCCCGCTAGTCTTTCTAACATTTGATCAATAAATGGTAGCGGGAAATGGTCTTTCAATGTAACCGCATTCAAGCGGTGGTAGTCAATACACACCCTCCAACCGGTTTGTGGTCGGGTGGAGACCAAGTCTCCTTGTGCATTCTTGACTACCGTCACTCCTCCTTTTTTGGGTACGACTTGAGTTGGGCTAACCCAACGAGAGTCGGAAATAGGGAAAATGATACCCATTTGCAATAGCTTAATTACCTCTTCTTGCACTACCTCCGCCATGGGTGGATTGAGCCTCCTTTGGGGTTGTCGGACCGGTTTGGCATCCACTTCAAGCCGTATCTTGTGCATGCAAGTCACTGGACTTATCCCCTTTCGGTCCGCTATGCTCCAACCAAATGTATCCTTATGCTTTTGAAGTAGTAATACCAATTTGTCTTCTTCGTCCTCGGTGAGTGTGCTTGAAATGATAAGTGGTAGGGTGTTCTTGTCCCCTAGAAAGATGTACTTCAAATGGCTTGGGAGGATCTTCAACTCGACCTTCGGGGGTTGGATAATGGAAGGGAGGGGTTTTTGGAGTGGAATACTCAAGGCAAATAACTCGGACAAGTTTGCTAGTGCAGGACGCAGGCTGCGTCCAGTGACGCAGGCTGCGTCGTGCGACGCAGGCTGCGTCCTACGACGCAGGCTGCGTCCTACGACGCAGGCTGCGTTGAGCACTGGTTTGCCCTGTTTTCAGCATTTCTATGACGTTGAGTTCCTCATATGTTTCTAGGGGCTCTTCCCTTTCCAAGTCTTCAAGACATTCCTGCACATCAACGGCCAACAACAAACGCAAACCTTTCTCTTCCATGTTGTTAGTTAAAGCTACTTCGAGTGGGTCTCTATCACAAAATTTATACATTTGATTCACTAATGGCTCAAAGATATCCAAGAAGAAACAAGATTGATGGTCACTCGGATGCCGCATGGAGTCATATATATTGTAAGTTAATCTTTTCCCTTCAAACTCCATCGTCAAACACCCGTTTGAAACATCGATCTTGGCATTTGAAGTTTTCATAAACGGCCAACCAAGAAGGAGAGGGGTGGCACTAAAGGTAGATTCCATATCTAAGACGTAGAAATCCGCCGGGAAGACAAGATTATCGACTTCCACTAGCACATCCTCTACCATACCCTTGGGATAGACACTAGACCTATCGGCTAATTGAATGACCACTCTGGTCTTAGACAAAGGTCCTAAGCCGAGGGTCTCATAGATAGATAGGGGCATGACGTTTATAGAAGCCCCAAGGTCTAGCATGGCACGTTTAAAACTTTTTCCTCCAATAGTGCAAGGGATAGTGAACATGCCTAGGTCTCCACATTTCTTTGGTAAATTTTGCTTGAAAATGGCCGACACATGTTCACTCACCCTAACCTTATGGGTTCCCTTCTTAGGATTTCTCCTAGGTGTGCAAAGTTCTTTCAAGAACTTTGCATACCTAGGGACACTATTCAACAAGTTAAGAAGAGGAATGTTTACCTCACATTTCCGGAAAGTCTCATATAAGTCATTCTCCTTGGCATACTTCCTTGTGCTTATCAAAGCACTAGGAAAGGGGACTTCCGGTATGTACTCCTCCACTTCATCATCTTCAATAGTGTCTTTGCCCTTCCTTGAAGTGTCTCCCTTGGGGTCCTTGCTTGTGGATGCCCCTTTTTCATTCTTCGATATCTCTTCATGACCAACCACCAATTCTCCTTGGTCTTCAATCTCCAAGGTTTCCATCTCTAGATTCTTCATCTTTTCCTTTCCTTTCCCAAGGGGGTTTACTTCCAACTCTTTGCCTCCCCTCAAGGTCATGGCACTAGCATTTTCCCTAGGGGGGGGGGAATGGTTTGAGATGGGAATCTTGTGGAGCTTGAGGCTTGGGATTTTGACATATTTGAGGCCATTTGGGATAGTTGGGTTTCCAAGTTGCTCACCCTAAGGTTGTTAGCCTCCCTATCCTTCCTTGCTTCCTCTCTATCCCTCCTTGCCTCCTCCCTATCTTTCTCTTGATTGGCAAGGAGTGTTTGCAAGATGTCACTCAAGTTCCCTTGAGAGGAAGAATTCCCTTGAATGGGACCTTGGTTTGGTTGTCTTTGAGATTGAGAATTACTTGGAAAATTTGAGTTGTTGGGTCTTGGGTTGTTGAAATTTCTTTGGGGATTTTGGTTGAAATTAGAGTTTCGGTTTTGGGTTGGATTTTGGGCTCCCAAGTGATTGAATTGACCATTTTCGAAACTCTTTGACTTGTCTCCTCCCCACCCCAAAAGATCACGGTTTCCCAATTGGTTGTACATTCCTCCACCACTTGGGTTTCTAGAATTATAATTTCCATACCCCATAGCATTGACGCTCTCCATAGTGGCTCCTTGCTCAATCATGATGTAACATGTATTGGTAGCATGGTCACCTCCACAATATGAACATTCAAGTGGTTCGGGGTGTTGAGAAAATGAGTTGCCTTTGTTAACAACCAAGTTGGACACCATGCTTTTAAGTTCACCCATCTCTTGCATGATTTTGTGATTTTGAGAGGCATAAGGATCTTCCATGGAAGATACAATTCTAGAGCTTCCTCCCCTTTCATTCTTCCTCCCGTAGCTTCTTGTGTTCATTGCCAACTTCTCAATAATATTGTTGGCCTCGGCCACATTAAGTGTATCAATTCCACCTCCGGTGGCGGCAATGATCATCCTTTGGTCGTTTTGACACAACCCTTCATTGAAGGCCGTCAACAAATCGTCCCCCGACATCCCATGATATGGGAATCTTGCCACAAGGCTTTTGAAACGCTCCCAATAGTCATAAAGGGTCTCCCTCATGTCTTGCTCAATGGTAGTGATGAGCTTCTTTGAATGGTTGTGTCTAGAATCCCGGTAATATTTCTCAAGAAACTTCTTCTTCAAACCCTCCCAAGTGGTAACGGAGTGGGCCGGAAGACAAAAGAGCCATTCCTTTGCGGCATCTTGTAGAGAAAATGGAAATGCCCTTAGCTTGAATTGGTCTTCGGTAACTCCTTGAGGAATAGCACCTTGGCAAATCATGTGGAATTCGGCCAAGTGTCTATTTGGGTCATTCCCCACCTTGCCATGGAATTAATCTAGGTAAGTTATGGACAAAGAACCCCTTGAGCTCAAAGTTTACATTCTCCATGGGAGGATATGCAATACATAGTGGTTGCTCCTCATAGTTCCTTGCCCGGATCTCACCAATTGTTCTATTATCCTCCATATTGGGTGGGTAGAGGATGTCCAATGGAGATGGTATCCTCGGTGGTGACTCAAATACTTGCTCCGCTTGTTCTTGAAAAATATTATTCCCCAACTCCTCTTCACTAGGCTCCCTCCAAAAAGGTCTCCTATAGAGGGGATTTGAAAATAACCAATTGGATATGCTACTTGAGGATGGATCAATGTCTTGGTCACCAAGTCCCTCTTGTGACCTAGGCATAAACTTGTAAAAACAACTCAACAACACAATTAGTAACTTCAACACCAAGTAACCTACAAACAATACAAAAAGAAATATTTGAAAAACAATCTAAACAAAGTATGACACTAACAAGAGTTTCAATTGGATATTTAGCTATATTGCCTTCCCCGGCAACAACGCCAAATTTGACGGGCTAAAATACGGTGTCGTTTATTCCGCAAATTAACTAGGCCAAATAGAAATTTATAAAACCTTACCTAGACTCAAACCAACCTAAATAAAAGGGTAGTAAGGGTAAGAAAAGGATCGAACCCAAGGGAAAGCGGTAAAGCTAAAATAATCTAATCTAGACTCTTGCAAAATATCAATTAACAAAACTAATGACTCTAATTACAAATTAAGACACTAATTACTAATTAAGACACTAATTAAAACAAAGGCTTAATTTAATTACAAACTATGATATTCACAATGGAAAACATGTAGATAACATATAGGGAGAAAGTTTTTCATGAGAATTGATTATCAAGTCTAAAATTACCAACAACAAGTAAATACTCAAAGATTCAAATATGGAGAAGTAACTTAGTTCAATTATCCCAAGTTCCCCACAATTAACAAAGTAAAGACCCCTCCTTTCCTCTCTTCTCTAATTATCTATTACAAGTTTCTAAGAACTAGCCACCATGAATTAAACCATCCATAAATGACCCAATACAACTCCACCAATACTTATTAAAACATAAGCATAAATAAAGATGCAAGCTTTAAGCACAAAACCAAAGAAACATGCTAGAATCATATAACAAAACATTTAACCATATTCTAATTACACAATAGCCCAAATTCCACTCAAAAGATTCCAACTTTTAAACCAAAGTTACAATCTTTCAAGGTTGCTTCAACAAATACCAAGACAAATTAACCAAATTCATCAAGACAAAGCAAATAATTAAACAAACAATTGCTAGGATGGTTAGTCTTAACAACAATTCATTCAACAATGGAATTCAAACATAAGAAAATGGAATTAAATAGAGAAGGAAGGATTAAAAAGGTCTTACAATAAGGAAGAACTTGTTCAAATTACACTAAGCAAAGAAAGGATTAGCTACCCATAGTCTTCATATTACAACCCATTTCTAAATAAAATCAATTACAAGAGCCAAAGTTGAAGAACAAAGTAGAGAATTTCTAAGGAAAAATATGATGTTCAATGTTGTATGCTTGGCTCTCTTCTCTCTCTTCAGATTTCTGCTTAAATACCCTTGGTCCGCAAACCTAGGGGCCTTGAAAGGTGGGGTTTCAAAAGACAAGACGGAGAAATGAAGAAATGTCGCGCTGAGAAAGAACGCAGGTTGCGTCCTACGACGCAGGCTGCGTCGTGATGACGCAGGCTCCGTCGTGATGACGCAGGCTGCGTCGTGTACTGCCCGATTTCCCTTTGCTTTTCCTTCTTGACTTTCGTTGACCCATGGACTTTTGGCCCCGCCTTGACTTCCATTGACCCATTGGGTTTGGTCTTCATGACTTGATGATTCATTGCTAGCCCACTCCAATTTCCGGGTTTTTGGGTCTCGGGTTTCGGGTTTGACTTTCATTGACTTTCGGGTTTGACTCTCAAAATTGACTCAAATTACTAAATACCCACATTATTACAAAAACTAAAATTAACATAAAACAAAGCTAATGACCCGTAAAAAGTAAAACGAAAGACTCTAATAAATACTACTAGACACGACACAATTTGGTGTTGTCACTTATACTCGGTCATTTTCGAGTCTATAGCCCACGAGTTCATTATTATCAAAGTACAACCTCAAGTCAAACATCATCAGTAACGTCCCAAGGTATTTCCATCATAGCTCACATCATAATCCTCAAGTAATATGGTTCAACTTACAACGAAACCTTACTACTCCAAACGAGTCTCTGATACCATAAGATAAGATCATATCTTTAAATCCAAGAACTATAGCCAAATGCTTTTTCACCAAGCCTATACTCTACCACATAAACTAGAATCCACAAGAAGTCACTTAGTCTCAAAAGCATTTTACAACTCAAGGCATCATTCAAACTCCTAAATTCAAAAGATTAAATCGCTAATGTGTTAAGAAGTCTTAGCCAACTCATTCAACCTTACACCATCAAATATCATGAACTATCCACACATTAGTCATGACAAGCATCAAGCATTAAAATCATCAAACTTATCTTACTACCTTTCCTTAGAGTTACAACCAATCATCAATATAGGGTGAATTTATATCTACACCATTTTCCTCAAATCACAAAATTCATTCTAACAAACACTAATATTCCACAAAATTCAAAGTTCTTCCGACCAAGTACAATATACCACAAACAAAAGGGTATGACATCCATAAAAATGTTACATGAGGAAGGTAAGGATACCAATGGTAAGATGGAGGAACTATCAAGAGTAATTTCCAAGAGGCAAACAAGATGGAAGAGAAAGAAGCACCTATATAGAAGGAAGAGAGCATAATACAATAAGGACGAGAGAATTCATAGATGAGGAAGAAATACACTTCAATTAGGCTTGTCAATCTTCAAATCTTCGGTAGAGGATACTTCTTCTAGGTAACACAATGATCCACCTTAAGACGGTAGATACAAACAAACATAACATCACTCAACACAATCAACACACAAGTTAGAACCTAACAAACATCAAGTACACCAAAGACTACCACCTTAGGTCCTTAAGTCTACCCATCTCTCATTTATTATTTCAAGGTCAAGTAGTTTAAGTTTAGGGTTCACGTGTGTGCGTCGGGAGCGATAAAGCTCTGATACCAACTGTGACAACCCTCGCGAATGCGGAAATATAAAACATATAAGCATGTGAATTATATAGCGGAAAATACGGTATTTTAAAAACCTTTATACATGCAAGATAGAAAAATACGAGGAGTGTCAAAATATTACAAACTAAATAAAAATACCACAAG
>JAIUZE010037590.1:0-11002 GCA_022085475.1 Heliosperma pusillum | reverse complement strand
AGAAGCAATCATCGACGAATCTTTCACCCAAACATCACAAAATATGCATACAATCAATTATTAATGTTTTAGAACCTAAATAGTCGCAATTACCCAGAAATCCCCCCAATTATGGTATGTGATAATCGGTCAAAACTTGGTCAACAGGCGGTCAACAAAAGTCAAGAGTCACGGTCGAATCTAATGTATAAATAACTAATTGATAGTATAGATCTAAATTAACTTATAAGAATTTAGATAGAATGTTATAAGCTTTTCCCTTTCTTACGTCGCATCTCTTCCTTCTATCCCAACTAGGTTTTCTGTGTGTAAGAGTTGAGAATTGTGTAAAAAATGTCAATAGACCGCTAATAGATGGTATTTATAGGTATATGTAGATTTGGAAAATAATAGACTAAGTCCAATTAGATTAGGAAACATAATATACAACTTGTCTATCCACGCGTTCGACTCAGTCGATCGACTAGAACATAGTGTCGATCAACACGCCTACAAAAGTCGTTCGACACAACCTCAAACGACTCAGCCACAACCTAAACCCATCATGGTCGATCCACAGAGACGCAGTGTCGATTGACACCCCCTTACAGAAAGCCAATCGACGCAACCACCAACAATCTATTATCCTTGTCAATCGACACAGCCCTTGGTCGATCGAGAGGAAGTCAAAGTTGATAGAACCACCCAATAAACGCATCCTTGTATTTAGCCAACACATTCATCCTATGTCGATCGACAATTAGTCCTTCTGGATCGGCATACAACTATCACACGTCCAAAGTCATGTTAAAGTCAATTAACTACTCTATCAAAATTACGGGTATTACAAGTATTTTTTTTAACGCAAAACCGTTGTAAGATCTACACTTTGACAACAGTTTTAGTAATGAAAAATCGTTGTAAGTTATTCCCTCTAATGAAATAAGATAATGAAATGAAACCGTTGTCATGGCTAAAATTTTACGATTTTATGAAAGAAAAATCATTGTCAGTTTTTTCGCTCCAATTTTCCAAGAAATAGGAACACGGTTTTGAAACCGTTCTTTAAGTTTTGTAACGGTTTTCCAAAAGAAAATCCGTTGATAAATAGGTTTAGCAGCATTTTGAAGTGTTATATTACCTTTTGATTACGGTTTTTGACAACCGTTGATATTTATTAACACGGTTCCGTGTTTTTTATAACCGTTGACATTGTTTATCAACAGTGGTTTTTTAAACGGTTACGTATTTTTATTTAAAACGGTATATTACCATATCAACCGTTGTTGATGCTGTTATTTGGCGTAGTGGTTTTTTATGTCAGTGTCGAGTTGTAGTACTATTTTCTTAAGAACTGATATCTTGAAACTTATCATTGTGATATTTAATTCCAGATCGACGGTGTTTCCGCCACTGTTTCGCGTTGGAAATGATAGGGGATTACAATAGGTGAAACTTAGGAAGTATTTCGTAGTAGTGTCTTTTAGAAAAAAAATCGGGAGAGACGTCTTCTCACAAGGTTAATGAGAAATCACTCTTTTGTATTATTTTATTTGTTTTTTGTGACCCTTGGTTTTGAACTTGACTAAACTAAGGCTCTTTTTTGGTAAAATTTACTGAAAATGTGACTGAAACCTGAAAAGGTAGCTGATATTAAAAGCTAATAAGGTAAAGGGTAATGAAACTAATGCTCTTTTTGGTAAAATACTTATTTTATAAACAATTTTTATTTTTTTGTGAAATTACATAAAAGGGTATGATTATTATTTAGTATTAGATTGAAAAGGTAAAGAGTAATATGATACAAGATCAGGTACCCGAAATCTTAAATGCTACCCTATGTAACACTTCATTTCAGGTAACTTATTTGGACAAATAAATTACTTACCAAACACTTGTAAAAAATCAGATATCTGAAATTTTAGTCAAAAAAAGCTATTATAGTCAAAACAAATACCTGAATTGTCTAGTCTAACAGAGCATTTCTCTTTAACTTCATACCTATTTTAGAGTGTATCATTTTAATTGTAATTGTGATGTGTACTTGTTTAATTATTTATAATACCACTTTTTTTTTTATATCCCTGAAAAAACATACCTTTGTGTAACATGGACATTCAGTGACTACTTTATCTTATATTTCAACTCTAATTTGACAAGATTTATGTTGTAAGCTAATTATGGGAAAGGCTAATATGAGTGAAAGAAAAGTTCGTAAGTATATCAGACATATTATGTCAGCCTAACTTACTCTTTCTGTATCGATAAATTATTACTTCCTCCGTTCCATTTGATTGTATATATTTGCTTTTTGGGCACTATTCATAAGTTAGAAAAATCGTTAATACAACTTCTAATATATAACATAAAAGATAGTCATGTGAGATCTTGTTTAAATTGTCTCACCGAGTACAATATTAATATCAAACTTTTATAATTTTTAATAATATGTAACTAAAGATATAAACAAAACAAAATGAACATTGGCATACGTGATAAAGCAAACGTATACAAACAAATGGAACGGAGGAAGTATATATTTTCATTTTAAGGTGTATTATTATTATATGTTATTTATTACTCCCTCCATTCAAGTCTAAATACAACATTTCTTTTTTTGACACTATTCATGAGTAAAGAGTATCTTTACGATTCCTTGCAATATGTAAGATAAAATATGGTCATGTGGGATCTTGTTTGATTCGTCTTTATAAGTACAATAAGATGATCAAACTTTTATATTTTTTTATAATGTAAAACTCGAGATATTTACGTTACAATTCGTGCATTGGCAAACGTGTAAAAGGAAAATGTTGTGTTTGGACTTGAATAGAGGGAGTACAATTTTGGGTAAGTATTTGACAAGTTAACCTTACATATCTTAATTTTATTAGCCTAGTTGAAAGAGGTAAAGGGTAATGAAGAAGGTGAGCAACTCTGAAAATAAATGGCAGCCACGTCATTGTTTGTGGGCTGAAGCGGCAACTTTAGTTATACCGGTAACATGTTACATGAACTCATGCTACAACTACAAGTAGTAAATTGGGAACCACACAAAGCGTAGGGAGATTAAAAGATTGGGAAGAGAAATATAGGATGAAGGAAACGGTTAAGTAGCACATGAGCAGGTAGGGTCCTCTTTTCCTTCAAGCAGTTGGCCGTTTAATAGCGACAACACCATGTGCAACATCTTCGAACCAAGTCTTTTCTTCTTTTTTTTCGTTTTTTCTTTTTTTATATACGTTAATTTAATTTAATTCTATTATCTGCAATTTAAGATTCTACACCTTTGATTTTATGATTCAAAATTGATGCTTTTTAACTTTTAAATTCTTAATACTCCCTCATACTTCCTATGTTCTTCTATAATCATTTTGGAAGAATATTTAATGGTATGATGTTATATGAATGTAAATAAAATTAAGAGAGATAATATAGGGTCACAACTAGACCTGTCAAAACTGACCCGACCCGAATAACCCGACCCGATAAGGATGACCCGAGACCCGAAAGCGACCCGGAATTGCCTGACCCGAGGATGACCCAAAACCCGAATTGACCCGACCCAGACCCAGACCCGACCCGAATCTTGACTGACCCAAAATAGACCCGACCCAAAATAACCCGACCCAAAACCATCGACCCACAGACGACCCGATTTGAAATGATCCTAAATGATCCAATTTATTGTGATTAGGGGTGATAAACTGATAATGAGACGAGACAGCCCACATGCAGCTCAAGCTCGGCTTGGTCGAAGTCGGCCCGTGCGAGTTTGGCTTGACGTCGGGCTTAACTTGAAAACTTACTTGATCATTTTGACCTGAAAATGGCCTTAAATAAATCGGATATGAATCTAAAATAAACTGACCCAAAATTACCCATACTCGAAATGGCCCAAACCCGAAGTGACCCAAACCCGAAACTGACCCAAACCCGAAACTGACCCGACCCGACCCGAAAGGTTGAGCAAACCCGATATGACCCGACTTAAACTGACCCGATGTAACAACCCGGATTTTTAAAAACAAAAGAAATAACTTAATAATAAATAATCCATCAGAGTACAAAGATGAATAGGGTCAAGGTGGCGGAAACACCTGACCAATCCGGATCGATACTCAAATCCAAAACTAAACTAATACATTATTGATAATCCTTAACTTAAATAAATTCCTAAATAAATTATTCTTCTCGCCACAAGTCTCTCCAGCACAACATCCAGACAAGCAGCAACCAACTCAACCGGAGAATGGGGGTCGACAATCAGTCGGGAGTAACTAGATGCTCTCCCAGTTATGTTTACAACAGGCTGAATTAATAACAATCTATAACAACAGACAGTAATCATAAATGACATGTGAAGCAGTTTATACAACATGATACGCAACCAAACTTACCATGAGACGGGACCACAACTTACATGAATGAAATCCTGCAGACCTAGACCATATGCAACCACTAGACAATGAATACATTCAAGACCCAAAGTAGCACACGATCCATAGCAACATAAGGCACAATGCTAGCAACAAAGCATAGCGAATAGAGCGAACGCCTGTTAGAGCGTATAACCACTGCCTCTAACTTGACAGAGCGTATCACCACTGCCTCTGTCGGTTGTGGAGCGTATCACCACTGCCTCCACGGTACTATGTATAGCGTATCACCACTGCATATATGCCTAAGACCTGGCCAGACCTCTCGATGCATTAACTGTACATCGAACGACACTCGGGACCCAGAGCATTTAACTGATGTCTCTGGCCACCCCCGAACATAGACCAAATAAACCCTCGAAGGGTGGCTCTTGATTCATTCCGATAGTATTTAACTGATACTACCGTCATCTATTCGAACTAAGCAACAAACAAATGCACAGTTTAACTGACTGTACAAAACATGCGTGAACAACATCACGACTCAACTCAGTAGAACAGTTTAACTGACTGCTCTACTCCTCAAAGAATGAGAGTAGCCAAGATAATAGGCAAACATAGTATTATAGTTCAACTAACCATAACACCACACAGAAGCAAATAACAACTCAATGTTATAATACCACCCATTATAACCTTCACTTACCCTTAGTGAAGTTATAGTAACTTCAGCTATAACATCCACTCAACTTTAGTGAAGTTATAGCAACTTCAGCTATAACTTTGGTTAAGCTTGTCAGGTTATGGTATCATCAACCATAACCTTCGCTTAACTCCAGCAGAGTTATAGTACACCACCTATAACTTAAGTTAAGCTTGTCAGGTTATAGTATCATCAACTATAACCCTCACTTAACTTCAGCAAAGTTATAGTACCTTCAGCTATAACCTTCACTCAACTTTAGTGAAGTTATAGCAACTTCAAGCTATAACTTTATACGTGCGAGGTTATAATATCATCAACTATAACTCTCTTCCGTCACGGGTTAGTCCTCTATAACACCATCACCGAGGGGTCCACTCCACGGTACAAACCGCCATGTCACCACAACGAGTCTTGTTATAGTACACCGCACCATAACGTAACTTTCAAAGTTATAACTCAAATAAGTTTAATTAGGGTAACTTACATGCAAAGTTATATCAACTTCAGCTATAGCCTCAATGATGTAAACCAAAACCCTAATTTCTCAACATAAGAAAACCTTAGCCTCTCCCACAAGGAGAAGCCAAAACCCTAGGCCACGGCAACCCCACGGCCGCGCCACCACCAACGACGCTAGGGTTCGCGATTTGAACCCTAGTTCGCGCACCAAATAAATAATTGAAAATAAAATAACAACATAAATATTAAATGCAATTAAACATGTGAATCATAAGCATAAATAACCACACAATTAATTAATCATACAATCAATCATTATATCATGTTAATAATTCACTTTCTATAAACACAATTAAAGGAAAACACCTAGTTACCTTTATTACGCAATAAAGACCGCAAAAAAAGTATTCCATCTTCATAAAAACGCCACTAATATTGTGTTACACGAATCCTCCTCCAAAAACACCCAAAAGAAATACATCTTCTTCTTTTTCTTCTTATTTACCCATCAAATATAGAAACCCTAAAGGTAGGTTTAAACTCCATACAATCAAGTCTCTTAAAAATAATATGAATAGAATATATTGTAGAGATAAGAGTCAGGATTGTAAATATATAATTTATATTTGATTTGGATGAAGAAAGTTGCATAACAATAGAATTAAAGGGAGAAGAATGAAAAGAGGGAAGAAGAGAATCTCACGGCAAAAGGAAAGCATCCGCAAGAAAAGATTGAGCAACCTAGTTGCTAGCTTAGGGTTTCTGTAACACCCTCAAATGTACCCTATTTTTCTAGTAAAAATATTTTACGGATACTTTTCAGCGAATTTTAGTTTTAATCGTAAATTTAATTTTCCGAGTCGAATTTAGAATTTCCGAGTTCGTATTTGGAATTTCCGCGAGATTCCATGAGAAACCCGTCTTAAGTCGTCTTTGACTTTTTCTTGACTTTTAAGTCGTCTTTGACTTTTTCTTGACTTTTAAGCCGTCTTTGACTTTCGTTGACTTTTTCCTTTATATACTCCCTCAAACCCTAACTCCTTCTTTCATTTTCCACTTACTCTTTCTTCCTCATCAAACCACCAAAACCTTGCCTCCATTTTTGATCCGTCTTCAAATCGTCACTACTCCTTCGTTACTCGCTCAAATTCACGTAAGTTCGTCTTATTCCGAGAGTCTGGCCAGGTTTAGACTAGGACCGTATTATTATCGTCGTCTACCAGGAGGAAAAATAGTCTACATATAAGAAGTGCATCGTGTATGAGTTCAGGGGGAAACGTCTTATCCGTGGATGCCGGTTAATCATTTGCATTGTACACGATGCTAGTGCGTTTCATTTACCGTGAGAGATGTCGTCATTGGGTCGGTGTGTTTGGATGGATGATTACATGAATGATTATATGATTGATCATTGAATGACTTGGCATGGTTTGTTTGTCGAGTCTCAATCTTATCAAACTTATACCGCTAACGGTGAGATGTAAGCCCTAGTGAGCGTATTCGGTTGCCTAAGAGTGTCTTCCCCGAGTCTTTGAATAACATGTTAGATTCGGATTTGTACCTCTTATGCTCTTATCATTATTTGTCGAATTGCCTATTTATTCTTATCGTATCTCACATGTATATTTATATATGCATGATTTTACTTTTGTATTTCCTTCTATGTACGTTTATGGTGATATGGCTGGGAGAACCCGGAGTTACTCCCCACTGACTGTGGCGTTCATGTTTTTCATGGATGAACAGGTTGCTTGATTGGATTGCTTTTTGCTTGTGGTATTTTGGGTTCGGGTGTGAGCTAGCGGGCGTTGTCCCTGGATGAAACACCTCTAGACGTTGATTAGCTAGTTGCTAATGACTTTGTTGTTGGTTAACATTTTGAGAGACTATGTCTCTTGTAGTAATTTATATTTGGTTTGTAATTACTGACATTCCTCGTATTTCTATCTTGCATGTATAAAAGTGTTTTTAAAAACTTCATATTTCCGCTATATAATTCACATGCTTGTATGTTTTATATTTCCGCATTCGCGAGGGTTGTCACAGTTGGTATCAGAGCTTTATCGCTCACGACGCACACACGTGAACCCTAAACTTAAATTACTTGACCTTGAAATAATAAATGAGAGATGGGTAGATTTAAGGACCTAAGGTGGTAGTCTTTGGTGTACTTGATGTTTGTTAGGTTCTAACTTGTTTGTTGATTGTTTTGAGTGATGTTATGTTTGTTTGTATCTACCGTCTTAAGGTGGATCATTGTGTTACCTAGAAGAAGTATCCTCTACCGAAGATTTGAAGATTGACAAGCCTAATTGAAGTGTATTTCTTCCTCATCTATGAATTCTCTCGTCCTTATTGTCTTATGCTCTCTTCCTTCTATCTTGATGCTTCTTTCTCTTCCAACTTGTTTGCCTCTTAGAAATTACTCTTGATAGTTCTCCTTCTTACCATTGGTATCCTTACCTTTCTCATGTAACATTTTTATGGATGTCATACCCTTTTGTTTGTGATATAATATGCTTGGTCGGAAGGACTTGAATTTTGTGGAATATTAGTATTTGTTAGAATGAATTTTGTGATTTGAGGAAAATGGTGTAGATCTAAATTCACCCTATATTGATGATTGGTTGTAACTCTAAGGAAAGGTAGTAAGATAAGTTTGATGATTTTACTGCTTGATGCTTGTCAGGACTAATGTGTGGATAGTTCATGATATTCGATGGTGTAAGGTCGAATGAGTTGGCTATGACTTCTTAACCCATTAGTAGTTTAGTCTTTTGGACTTAGAAGTTTTGTATTGTTTTAAAGACCATGCTTATGATATATCTAATTGGTGTAAATAAGAAGTTTTGAATGATATCTTAAGGTGCGAATTGCTTTTGAGATTTAGTGACGTCTTGTGGTTTCCTATTGGGTGTTGGTGAGTATAGGCTTGGTGGAAAAGCATTTGGATATAGTTCTTGGATTTAAAGATATGATCTTATCTTATGGTATCGGAGACTCGTTTGAAGTAGTAAGGTTTCGTAGTAAGTTGAACCATATTACTTGAGAATTATGATGTGAGCTATGATGGAAATACCTTGGGACGTTAATGATGATGTTTGACTTGAGGTCGTATTTTGTTAATAATGAACTCGTGGGCTATATGATATTGATAATGACGTTTTGTTCGGTGTTCTACCTTATGGCCATAGGAGTTGAAAAGAGATTAGTATGGAGAATCCTTATTGGTTCTTCGGTTTTTGAAACCTTTGGTAATGTGTCAAATTATAGAGTTGAGAGAATGTTACTATGCTTGAGTTGCAATTCTGTAATTGGGAATCCGTGTTATATGAAAGGGTGGATGAATTGGGTTGTAATCGATTTGTTAAATCTAGGTGTACCTTACTTTGATGATTGTGGTACGATGGTCCCTTGTAAGAGACCTTTGTTTGGTATGAGTTGCTTTACTATCACCCTAAGCCTGAAAGGAGAAATTTGGTGGATTAAACCTTTATTCGTGGCATCATTCCTTTTCATTTCCATTCTTGAATGTTTTTGTCAAGATTGATCTTTAAGAAATCGCAAGCTCGTATCTTATTTCTTACTCGGATATATTCATACCTCCACTATCTGCTTTGTCTCTTTCTTGACCTCGTTATTTTCAGCGCTCCTCTCTTGTAATCTCGTGCTTGAATTATTCTCGTGTTCTCCTTGAGATTCCTTATCGTTTCCTATCTCGTTGCTCCTTCATCTTTTCTCTAGTGGATTGGATACTCCGGTTCTAAAGCTTAGAGAATAAGTGTAATGAATTTTGGGATTCTTTAGCTAGAATATGTGTCTTTGGATTTAGCAAATTTCATGTTGCTTTTGATCATGGAAAATAGGACTTAAACTCTAGGATGAATCCTAATAGTGATATCCTCTCTTAGTGGTTTTAGATTTGGAGCTTGGTATTCTAGTATTATTTTGAGAATTTAGTTGATCATGATAATAGTTCGTTGTTGTTGGGTATTATAACGGGTGCTTGGTATATCATTTGGGAATTGGATGTCTCTAATTGGTGGATTCTAAAAGAGACCTTGCTTTAGGGAAATTGACCCGGTACCCAAAGTTTGAGGAGTTTTGTCGTAAATGAAAATCGCTTCATATTGAGTTTTAGATGAACGATATGATTTGAATGGTTGTCTGATTGCCAAGTGATTGATCATTTGTGGTTTGGAGTTAGTAATTCTCTTTTATTCTTAAGGAATTATAGTTTGAGATTGAGAAATTTTCGTAGCAAGCTTTGGATAGTGAGTGCTCAGTTGTTATGGAATGTAGAGATAGAATGGTGAACCCATTATCTTGAGGATTAGTAACCTCCGTAGTTTTGCTAATGTGGCTATTTATATTTGAGGTTTCAGGCGTAGTAATGATCGAATTAAGGATGTTGGTTTATTAAAGAATTCTTATAACCGATAATGGATTGTGAATTTTCCTTTGTCGTGAGACTTTGGATGAGGCTAGTTGGATCCTAGATGATTATGTTTTGTTGCGTGGTTTGTGTTTTAACTTTCGAGGATGAGAAAGTTCTTTGTAAACTTAGGATAATGAATTTTGGAATAAATTGGATCAAAGGATTTCATAGTAAGCCTCTTTTACCTTGTGGTTGTTAGCGATCATGTTTCCCTAGATATAAATATTTTGTTGGTGGTTTCTAAAAAGAGTTTTGATGGAGCTAAGAAGATTAGAGTACGCAATGAATTTTCATGTGGGTGGTTAGTTGTGGAGTCTACCGTGCCGATGGACCTCAGTAGATTCTAATTGGATTCGAATAATTGGGATTTGTTACTCGAAGTTTCGTGATTATGGAATATTTTTGTAGGAATTCTGATGATTGAAAGTGATGAGTTGCAAATTGGGTAAATTGCCTTCTCTTGAGGATCTAGTTTATCAGTAGAGTTAGAACTATCAAATTCTTGTAGATCTTCCTGCCGATTTTATTGTCATCTTTTTATCCCTAAGAGTTCGATTTGTTTCGTTGTGCGTGTTTTGTATATATTTTGTTATCGTGATTTGTGAACTTTAAGTTCGAGTCGCTCTATGTACGTGTAATGTCTTGTTATTTGATTTTATCTTTGATAAAACTTTCAAATTTCCATATTATATTTCTAATTTAACGTTTAAAAGAAGTCTAAAGATGGTTTGTGTACCCTCTTTTTGGAGAAAATGGATTTCTTTTGCTTTTATATTTGGATTTTGCGTTTGGTTGGATGTTTGCACTTGTTATTGGAGACGTCTGATAACTAGTCCTGCACTTACTAACGTTGTATTGAATTTCAATTTCCCTATTTCGACATTGCTTTGATTTGGATAATTAGAGTTCTCGTTCGCGACGAGCATTCTTGTGATCCGTAAGTAAGTTTCGCACTTATGAAGAATTTTGCTTAAACCATTTTCGAGATGAACCTCGTTTCATAAATGTTTTCCATTGTAAAAGCTTTCGTGTTGATTTTGT
>JAIUZE010037580.1:0-13152 GCA_022085475.1 Heliosperma pusillum | reverse complement strand
AAGCAATCGTCGCTTTACATCAAACCCTATCAACAAACCCAACTCAAGAGGTCAAGGGGATGTTGGAAGTCAAGTCAAAGCAAAGGAAGATGAAACGTTAGTCAAGAGCTTCTAGAAGACCACATACCCGATCGGGTAAGTGTGTACCCGATCGGGTAAGTGTGCTGATCCGAGCATGACGGCTTCTTCTTCCTATTTTTGTCCTATGTGTTTAATGCCCGACCTCTTCTCCACGAAACCCTAATACTATAAATAGATGCTCTAGCCCTTCATATCATATCATCTCATCTCACACAATATCTTCACACAACATCTCTTCTCTTCTTTCTTTAGATTAGTTTTTCTTCTTTCTTAGTTTAGTTTAGTTTTAGTTTTCTCTAGTTTAGTTTAGTCTAGTTCTAAGCTTTCTTCAATTGTAGTTTTTCTACTTGTAATTGGAATTCTAATTTCTGGGTTTGCATTTCCTATTCAAGTTCTTATTCCATTTCAATCTTTGCTCCTCCTTTTTCGGTAATCTTTATTCTCGTCTTTACATTATAGTTTCATTTTCTTTTAGTATTTCCTTTATCATGTTTATCATTCTTAGTTTTATAATCTTAGTTTCTTTTTCATTGTTAATCATGCATAAGTAGTCACCCTTCTAGGGTGTAGGATAGACATGTTAGATTAATTAAAAGATGATAATTGGATAAAAGAAATTATGCCTTTAAAACGTTGTGTCTATGCATGTTTGGATTGTAACAATAGTTATCGATTTTTGGCCAAAATCATTTGACTAGTATGGAATTCTTTTCCAAGGTAGACATACGAGAATTGAATAGACAAAGCATGACATGGTAGATTAAGACCTAGTAAATCGCCTAAAAAGCCTGCTAGACCATCTGATCTATGATTGTAATGAACACATCATTCTTACGAACTCGCAATGAATTATTTGCATATCTTAAATCCAATTTCTCCAATATGTCAATCTACATGTGTGAACCTATTTCCCTAGATTGTTTTCTATATCGAGTCATTAAATATTGTTTCAGTTTTCTAGCATTAGTAATAACCATTGTGAAAATCATACAAGTTGAAATTCTAATCATATCTTTTCACAAGTATCTCCCGTCTCCCCGAGATCGACCCCTTACTTCCCTAACTGCATTTATTTGTTGTTAGCCTAGCCAAGGGTTATTTATCTTTGATTAGGGTACGCGACAACCCTGTCAAATTTTGGGGCCGTTGCCGGGGAGCACGGTTTTGTTTATTTGTGATTAGTAGAGTTTTACCTTGTTTTTTTTTCCTTTTTTTTTCTTTTGTCTCGAGGAACACTTGTTCCTTGAGATTTTTCTCACCTTTTCCTTGTAGTGTAGTGACTCTTTTCAGGTAATAGGAATATTTTCTTTCAAAGGAATTGCTTTATTTTCTCTCAATGACTATCTATTTCCAACCACCACAATGCGAGAATGAGTCTTTCCATGAATACCTCGACCGATTGTATAGCTATTGAAGACATATTATCTCTCTTGGGTATACCCTTGATGAGACTTATATGAGAGATGTCGTGATCCATGGAATGCTCATTGAGTGTCGTAGCCTGGCTATGCAATTGAGTGCTGGAAGTTTTTATCAGAAGAGAGGAGAGGAACTTTGGATTTTCTTGCACTTTATGGCATCCCAATCTCGGGATGAAACGCACCGGCGGTTGGGAATCCAAAAGCAAATCAATGAAATCAGGGCTCAACTTCAAATACTCAAAGGGCAAAAGGAAGAACCCACGTTTAAAAAATGTAAGCCAATCAATTTTCCTTATGCTTTTTCACCATGTGAGTCTATTTTCTCCTGTGCTTTTTCAGCCCCCTCATGTGAGTCTAATTCTCCCCAATCATATGAATTAATAGATGGCGATGATGATGGTCCAACCTTTTCTATTGAAAGTCACTCTAGTGTCGTTCCATTTGACAATTTTGAGACCCCCATTATTAATATTGACCATATGGTAGTCGAGAATTTAGACAAGGATGTTGTTAAGCCCATTTGTAACTCCAATGGAGAGTTGTCGATCGAGTCATCAGATTTCTTTGAAAATCCCTTCGCTAAGGATATTCCAGATTTATTTGAAAATGATACTGGGTTTTGTGAACCTAGCTTTGAAATTAAGTGGGATCAACCACCCATTTTTGATTCCCAATCCTTTGATTCACCCTACCCCCAATTAGAGTCCACTAATGATATTTTGGGAACTAATTGTTTGTTCCATGATCTTTAACATTTCACTCCATCTCTCACTGACGAGTGGAGCAGTTCAGTGGTCATCTATGAAGTTTGTCATGCGCACAATGATAAGATATATCAATTCACCTTCAATATTTCATGCCTATATCTTGTCAATTGCTTACATATGTTTTTGTATAGCTCATGCGCAGGTATATGATCGACTTCTAAGGGCATTGACATGCTTTTAAAGGCACAAAGAATGATTTTCATTAATAAAGAGTCTAGCAAGACATTTAAATTGCGCTTCTCGGGAGGCAACCCGTGTTCCTTTTCTTTTCTTTTCTTTTTGCATTTTTATTTTTGTATTCCCTTTTTCGTTGTTAGGATTTATTTTGCAGATGAAAGAGTTTTTGAAGAATCTATAAAGACCTTCCTTGTCAAGTCCAAAAGACTAGCTTGGGGGAGTCCGCGCTGACTAGTAAGCTTCACTCTTCTTTCATTTTTCCTTTTCTCCATTAATCATCTCATTGCATATTTTGTCTTTGTGCTCACATTGAGGACAATGTGATGTTTAGCTTGGGGGATTTGGGTGTTTTTGTGTGATTGCTAGTGTGGTTTCAGTCATTTTGTTTGCGTTTGATGTGTTATCTTTATGTTGTCTAAAATTTTGGAATACGGGTTTTTTTTAAAGAAACAAGAAGATTTTCGGAAAATTTAAAATTTTGGAACACAATTGAAGCTTTTCATGCCTTTGCTTGCTGGTTTACTAGCTATCATTGTTACATTTCCCCAAAAACTTAAGCTTGCAAAAGAAATGGGTCAATAGTCATTGAATTGTGCCATACATGGGGAAGTCTTGTACACAGTAGGCAGGAATGATCTATAGATGAGTACGCTTGATTTGACATTTGGGCAAGGTTTACATATATTGTAAGGTCTGAACTACTTAGACTGGTACAACATCATACCAGGTCTATCTAGGGTGGGGTGTTTAGTTCTCCTTGTGATGTGTGTCATGTCAAAACGCATAAGTATGGTTCTCATTTCATTTCTATAAGCATTGCATTCATGATTCACTATGATTTGAAGCCTTTTTCACTTTAATTTGCCCCTCAAAATAAGCCCATTCATACAAATGCTTCACAAAATAATAGCTACACATAAAAACTGCCTACCTTTTGAGCTAGTACCTAGACTATGGTGTGTGGGTGCTCTTTTGAGAAGATTTGTTCTTATATGACAAAGTGAATTTGGGAGAACGAAAATGTACAAGAAGTGATGTTATGTTCAGAAAAGAAAAAAAATGAATGAAATAGAAAAAGAAAAGAAAAAAAGAGAAATCGAAAAAGAAATAAAAAAAAGAAGAAGTTGTGAGTATCTCCTCAAAATGTCAATTCAATGATTAGAAGGAGTTTACCCTTGTGTTTCGTGTGTAATAAGCCAATTTGTTTATTTTGGCCTCGTTATCCGTCTTTTGGGAATTAATCGAAGGTTTGGATTGAGTATTCATTTATCATTGGTCAGTTGCTAGCTCATTATAACCTTCACATGACCATAACTGTTTGTCCACCTTTCACCCATTTCCCAAAGCCTTCTTCCTGTCTTTTCGGCTTCTTTTCTGTGTGCATTGTGATCTTTGACTTGTGTTTTGAATTGTTTACCATATTAGACTGCGGACACATTTTCATAAGTCATAGATAGGTGAGTGTCTCAAAAACATTTACACATAAAGAAATCACCTTTTACATACATTGAGTGTTCGAGTGTGCCGTGAGAGTCCATTTGTCAAAAGATCATGCAAGAGCCGAAAATCTATAGTGAAATTCTTTGTGCTACGCCGTTCTATAAATCTCAGCCATGTTTATGTATCATTCTTGCCCACGTTGTTTTTGGATTATGATTCATTATGTTTCCAAAGCTTTATGCTGAGATTTGTTTCCTGATGGTGTAGTAACCAACGCTTGCAACCTTGTCCTGGTATTGTTTGTTATGTTTACTTGAGGACAAGCAAAGGTTTAGCATGGGGGAGTTTGATAAGTGAATATTTGTATGGTTTTAACCCCCAATTTAGCTCGGTTTCGTATGTCATTTGTGCTTTGTTAAGCCACTTTATGAGCTAATATCGTCTTCTAGGCGAATTCATGTGTTCTAACCTGTTTTGTAGGGAAAGTGACGTTTCTACGCCCTTTTTCTATATTTCCGAGCATTGGCCTAGAACCCGACAATTTGAAGAAGCAAGCTTGACCAAGTGAAATGCATTTCAAGAAGGTTCACTAATTCAAAAGAGAGAAGTAAAGACAGTTTCGTAGTTGTCGTAAGATCAATCAATTAGGCGGAAAGGGAAAAGCAAACGGGGAAAGCAAAAAGCAATCGTTCGCTTTACATCAAACCTATCAAAAAAACCCGACTCAAGAGGTCACCAGGGGGTGTTTGGAAGTCAGTCAAAGCCAAAGAAAAGAAAAGGGAAAGAATGAAAGTTAGTCAAGAGATTCTAGAAGACACATACCCGATCGGGTAGGTAAGTGTGTTTGTTACCCGGATCGGGGTGGTAAAGGGTAAAGTGTGCTGATCGAGCTGGACGGCTTCTTCTGCTATCTTGTCCTAGTTTTACTGCTGACCCTCTTCTCCACGAAACCAAATACTATAAATAGATGCTCTAGCCCCTCATATCATATCATCTCATCTCACACAATCTCTTCACACAACATCTCTTCTCTTCTCTTCTTTCTTTAGATTAGTTTTTCTTCTTTCTTAGTTTAGTTTAGTTTTAGTTTTCTCTAGTTTAGTTTAGTCTAGTTCTAAGCTTTCTTCAATTGTAGTTGTTCTACTTGTAATTGGAATTATAATTTCCGGGTTTGCATTTCCTATTCAAGTTCTTATTCCATTTCAATCTTGGTTCATCCTTTTCGATAATCTTTATTCTCGTCTTTACATTATAGTTTCATTTTCTTTTAGTATTTCCTTTATCATGTTTATCATTCCTAGTTTTATAATCTTAGTTTTCTTTTCATTGTTAATCATGCATAAGTAGTCACCTTTCTAGGGTGTAGGATAGCCATGTTAGATTGATTAAAAGATGTTAATTGGATAAAAGAAATTGTGCTTATAAAACATTGTGTCTATGCATGCTTGGACTATAACGATAGTTAACGATTTTTGGCCAAAATCATTTGACTAGTATGGAATTCTTTTCCAAAGTAGACATACGAGAATTGAATAGTCAAAGCATGACATGGTAGATTAAGACCTAGTAAATCGCCTAAAAAGCCTGCTAGACCATCTGATCTATGATTGTAATGAACACATCATTCTTACGAACTCGCAATGAATTATTTGCATATCTCAAATCCAATTTCTCCAATATGTCAATCTACATGTGTGAACCTATTTCCCTAGATTGTTTTCTATATCGAGTCATTAATTATTGTTTCAGTTTTCTAGCATTAGTAATAACCATTGTGACAATCATACAAGTTGAAATTCTAATCATATCTTTTCACAAGTATCTCCCGTCTCCTCGAGATCGACCCCTTACTTCCCTAACTGCATTTATTTGTTGTTAGCCTAGCCAAGGGTTATTTATCTTTGATTAGGGTACGCGACAACCCTGTCAGCTAATGATTCCGAACCCTAATGGTTCGAGTCCTAATGACTCCGAATGATGCTAATGACGACGAATAATAGTTTATATAATGCAAAACACGACTCTTAAACCCTAATTAAGCTATGGACTAAAGCCCAAGGTAGATTCTACTCGATCGAGGGAAAATACCACTCGATCAAGGACTTTATTGGAGGAAATCACTCGATCGAGTAACAATTCTACTTGATCAAGCAACTTTTCAGCAGCAACCACTCGATCGAGCACAGGACAGCTCGATCGAGCAACTTTTCTCTTCAACTTTCCTCGATCGACCAATTATATAAACGATCGAGGTCTTTTGGCATGGCACATAGTGTTGGACATGGCTTTGGACTTGATTGCGAGCGATTTCACGTTTTCCCATGCAAGAACTTCTGTTCCGTTCCTTCCATTCTCTGAAATGCATGCAAAGTGGACTGTTTTGGCTCGGTTTCTGCTACTATGCAACTTGTACCTACAAAATAATAATGAAAGTACAAAGTAGCCAAATAGGGGCATGTGGTGATATAATATCACCTAAATGACATAGAAATGCGTGCATAAATGGACTAGAAAGTCTATATAAAATATACGCATCAACCGTGAAACTGCAAGTCACGGTCGTGAGATAAGTGGCAGAACAAAGTCTTCTTTCACGAACAAGTCACGACCGTGAAACAAGTTTCATGACCGTGACTTAACTTTCACGACCGTGAAATGAGTTTCACGGCCGTGAGCTGAAATGCTCGAAAATCAAACTTCTTGGAAAGGCATCTCACGACCGTGAGACACCTTTCACGCCCGTGAAATGCTCCTTTTCCTTCTTCCTTTGCTTGACTTTGTTGCTTCCTTCCCGGTTTCGCTTGCCTTGACTCAGGAGGGCTTTGGCGCATCGAGTAGGGCCCCCCAAGGGTATGTGGGGCCCCCAAGATATGCCGTGGGTCCTCCGAGTGATTCACTTTCTTCTTTGTCGATCAAAACTAGGTAGAAATCGCCTCAAATGACGATTTACCTACAAAAACATGATAAAAAGCGAGAAATATGCTAGAAGAAGGTAAAAGACGTAGAAACGCTCTTAAGGAGCGTTAAAGGCAAGCAAAACGAGACAAAAAGGGGTGAAAAAGTAGGGCGAAATGACACTATATCAAATCTCCCCAAACCAAACCCTTACTCGTCCCCAGTAAGGATGAACAATAGTCAAGACCCTTATTTAACTACGCTAAACCTAACCAATACAAGGCAATTAACGGGCCTTGCTCCGTCCCTTCAACTCGCAACAAGGTATCCATGAGGTAGGGTACCTTCTTGCAAGGTAAGTGGGGTCTTGCCAAAACTCCGATGCATTCTAGGCAATAAAGCACACAAAAACTTATGAGAATGCATCAACAAAAGCAAGTGGCAACATGCCTCATCCATGTGCCGGGATTCATCTAAAATGGAAAAATTTTAAGCATGCAAATTCTTATGTATTTACTAGTTTTACAAAGAACTAGGCCTAGAAAGATAGAAATGAATCACCTCTTTATTGTGTAAAACTAGTATATTCGTTCACGTTCACTAGAAAGCTTTGTCAAGGGTGATAAGGCGGGATGGAAAGTGAGGGCCCCATGGTGTTAGAAGACACTGTAGGATCGGAATTCCGCCTCTCACCTAAGTGAAAGGAAGGGTCGTCCTCTCTTAGCCATGTAACGTAGGAGTGATCATCAAAAAGGTAAGGAAATGAGATGTTTGAGTTCTTATTTGATTTCTTTTTCTATTTCTTTTTGTTTTTGTGATTTTTTTTTTTTTTTTTTGATTTTTGCTTGATTTGGGTGCCTTTTGAGAGCAAGGTAGTCTAGCGAAAGGTGTGCGGCGGAGACCAACAATAGGCAAATCTTCGCTGTAGCGACATCGAGAGCGACCCCATATGTAGTGAGGGTACTTTAGAAGAGCCTAGAAGTCTCCATATGCAGTCCCTAAGCTAGGACTAAGGCAAAGATCTGCAAAATTTCAAGCTTTTCTTTTCAATTGTGTTTGAACTCAATTTTTGGACTTGTGATGGAAAAATTTCCTTTTTGTCAAATGTAGTGAAATGTGATGATTGGTCAATTACATGGATTCGAGAGTCACCTAGGAAAGCGTTCACCAAGGAGTTTTCACACCATGGGGATGGTCAAGATGGTAAATGCAAGCCCTTGACTAGGCTCTAGGAAACGGTGCGAAAATTATACTAAAAATACACATTAAAAGGTGTTTCAAAATCTATTTTAATGGGCAAAGTGCTAAGCAAAAAAAGTATCTACAAGGGTCTATCCAAACTTGTTCAATTTCCAAATTAGGCATTTATTTTTAAAAAGTTCTCCTAAATGCAACTATATGCCATGATCTAGAATTAAACAACATATATACAACTTAATGCAAATTCTCTAGTGAACTACGTGACAATTAATCTAATGAAACCCTCTAACAGCACATAAGTCACACAACCGCCAATTCATCAAAATCCACATCGCAATCATCAACAATTCCTTCAAACTCCTCATGTGATAAGAAGTAAAGAAAAAAAGAAGGGGAAGGAATAAGAACGATCATACCATGGCGGTCTTCTTAATCCCTTCTATAAGTCTCTTAAGCGATGTGTAGCGGACCTATGTATGGAGGTTAGAAGAAGAAACAATGCATATATATATATACAAAGTAAGATATAAACAAGCTAATTTTTAGGATTTTTCAAACTTTTTTCGATTTTTTTGGATTTTTGAGTGATTTAAAATGCAAGATAAAACATGTTTTTGGGATTTTTTAAATAATTCCCCATCCCCCACATTGGAACATACATTGTCCTCAATGTATGAAATGGGATTATTGAAAGTAAATAAAGACATGTTTTTGGATTTTTAAATATTTTGAAAAATAAAAAACTTGTTTTTGGGTTTTTTTTATTTTTTGTGACACCCTCAAATTTGCGGAAAGAAAAAAAAATTATTTAAATACATAAAAGATACTAATATATAACGAAGGTGTCATTACATAATGAAAAGGGTCGTTACAAAACGAAATAATATTCTACAAAATAAATATACAAGACGGGAGACATATCTCCCGTATAAATACGGAAATAAAAGTGTATCTAATAATATACAAACTATGAACCGAATATAGGTCCAAGGGAAAATACTTCGCTCGCTAGCTCGTCATGTACCCCAAAATATGCATCACCACCTGTTCGACCGCATTAAATATAAACACGGAAGCCACAGTCAGTGGGGAGTAACTCCGAGTTCTCCCAGCCACGAAATGTCGAGTTTAATGAAACATGAATAACATAAAAGCAATGTATATGGAAAATACGAAACTTAAACATATATGATATGCTTTTCATGTTATGAAACAAATAACTAACACATAACCTATCATGTGAAAGCTATCATGTGAAACCGATAATAAAATATAACCGAGGTAGGGAAGCTGGTATGCTGGCTCAGCGGTTACCATGTAACATGGCCCTGATACACTCAAACCCTAATCAACACGTAATCATGTGAATCAGTTAACAATCGGTAATCCAAACTCTATCAATCCTAGCCGGCTTGCATCTCACCTTCTAGAACTCATATAATCATACAAACATGAAAGATCAATACGTCTACAAACAGGCATAAGTTCTTAGCACCGTCAATAGTCGACTTCTGTAACTCGAGGCTATACCACAAGGTAGGAAAACATCCTAGTCCTAGACTGATCAGACCTAGCGACAACAGCTAACCCATTCCCTGTCTCATTACATAACCGTACATGAGAAACTCTGCTAGGCGACCCCCTAAGCAGAGATGGCTGTACTTAAGCTGGCTCCGTCCCAAAAAAAAATGGATAATGCGCCATTGCCCTCTGGATATAAACCCACCAACCGAGACACCAAAAGCTATCAATCGGCGAACTTATTCTCGTTAAAGATAGTACGGGCCTATCAGTCATGGTCCAAGCTTACTCATTTAAGACTTAGAATGGTCCAAGACGCCATATATCCATAATTCTCTATGGTTACTATAGTCAACACGACACCAACCATATTATAAATCAGTCACGGGAATACATCCTATCATGTGACTAATTGCATATAAATAGTAATCAAATATCATATCGCCTTATATCCACTAAGGCTAATTCAATAATTAAATACAACCATACTTGAAGACAAATCCCCGACCCGAGTCCCGCGACGGGTCATCAGTCAAATCGGGGCTGACTATATCTTAGTTTGACCAAACCCGTTGGATCAAACCGGCTAGAAGCAGAGTCTTTATCACATAGACATAAAATCAACATATTCATTACATGTTATTTTATTACTACTTCTAACATGTGAATTATCATATTATACCCAAAACCCGCTTGACTTAAATGATTTCAACGTAAACTAATCTCGTATTATAATTTCTCACATGTGAGAAATAATAATTTTATGAAAACCTTTTTAATTAAATATTTTACTTATTAATATTTCCCACTTGCTAAATATTACAAAACACAATAAAAATGACGATAACTCAAAAACCGACACGAGTCCCAAGGTGGGACCCACGGGCTGAATTGGGCCGGACCCAATATGGGCCTGGATGGGCCCACGGCCTGTTTTGGCTCAAAATGGCAGATTTTTACAACTTTCATTAAAACCGTTTCCTAAAAATTCCCGCATGCTTTAACATATTTAAAAACCGTCAAAACAACAACCAATCAATCAAACATCGACACAACCCAAAGACCAAAACCCGGACCCACCTTGACCAACCCAGACCGGGTCTGAACCGGCCTGGACCGGTCTGGTTTGGACCCGGTTCAGCTGCCCCTTTCTCGGTTCAATCTTCAATCACCCAAATCAATTCCAAACTTGTTTTTAATCATCAAACAACCATTTTAACAATCTTCCACACAAAATCATAACTTATTAAAATCATCAAAATTTGTCAAGAACACTATACTTGTTAAAATTTCATAAACAACATAAAAATCATAACTTGTTAAAAATCATCAAAAATTCACCAAGAACAACAAACTTGTTAAAATCATAAAAATTCTTCAAGAACACTAAATCAACATAAAAATTTCCTACAACATAAAAAATCATCAAGAACAATAAATCATCATAAAATTCCATAAAACATAAAAATCATCAAGAATCATAAAACATCACAAAAATTCCATACAACATAAAAATCATAAAACAACATAATAATTACTACTTAACATATTACTAACTAAAAATCCATAATTCATAAAAACATGAACCAAAATTAAAGATGAACCAAAAATCCAAATAAATAAAACTAAAGGCTATATTACTAGCTAAAATCATAAATACTATAACATGAGCCAAAACTAAAGACTACAAAAACAAACTAAGGCTATGTGACATTAATTCGTCGAGTAAAACGGAATCGTTACCTTAGCTAGCCAAAATAATTAGCACCAAAATAATAATAAGAAATATATAATAAGAAACCCTCCTACTAATCTTCACCCAATATATAAGAGTCTCCAAATTCGTCTTCAAACTCTTCCCCTATAAGAAATAACAAGAAAACAATTATTAGAACTTAAACTTAATTTTCCATAATTAAATGTTGAAACCGATCTTGACGGAATTGAAAATAAACCGTACTAGAAGATGGAGAGCGAAGAGGAGATCCTAGAAATATAAATTAGGAAGGATTTAATTAAGAAATGAAGGATTTATGGAGGTTTTTCTCAAGAACGATGAAGAACGGTTGATGAACGATGAAGAACACGAAGAACGATTAAAGAAAGTGATATTTTGATCTTTATTTGATTTGTTGAAAAGTGAAAAGGTGTTTGTGAGTAAAGTGGAGTGGAGTTGGACGTGAGTTTATAGACAAATAAAGGTGTTGAGTTTTAAAATTGTTGTTCCGTAATTGACTCGCGTTTAGTAATTATTTTACGGTAAACGATTAAATATAATTTACGATAAAGTTAATATCAAGATATTATGATATTAAAATGAAAAATAATGAAAATATCAAGGCTTAAGAGTGGTAAGGGAGCCGTGTGATGTTGAGCTTGTCGGGTCCGATTTCGAGCGTTTTGCGTAGTTTTCGTTAACTGATCGATAAAGTACAATAATATCTAGATATTATGATATATTAATCAAAAGAAATAAAAATATCAAAGTCTATTAGAGGAGAGGGTGAGCCGTGTGGGTAAGGTGATCATCGGGTCTGTTTTTGCTCGATTTGCGTAATTTCCGTTGACGGATCGATAAAGTAATTAAATATCTAGATATTTTGATTATTTTAATCAAAATAAATAAAATATCTAATGGGGAGTGGAAAGCGATGACACGCGCGGGTGACTCATGCCAAAGTCGAGTTTCGATTTTGTTGCGCGCATTACGATGCGTCGGGAATAGTTAAATGACGTTCGATTAAAAAACCGTAAAAGTTATTCTTTAAATTCCGAATAAATTCAAAATAATTATATTAAATTATGATAAATCATAATAAATATAAATAAAATAAATCAAAAATATAATTTTTTTTAAATAAAATTTCGGTCTTCAAAATCGCAAGACGAGTCGGGAAAAGTCAACGAAAGTCAAAATCGACTAAAAAGTCGGAAAAAGTCAAAATGGCTTAAAAGTTCAGAAAAGTTTAAGACGACTTAAAAATAAATAAAAAGTCAATGACGACTTTAAAAAGTCAAGAAAAAGTCAAAGACGATTTAAAAGTCAAGAAAAGTCCAAGATGACCAAAAACGGTCTTTTCATGAAATCTCTCAAAAATTCCAAATACGAACGCGGAATTTCAAAATACGACTCGGAACAAAAATTCCTATATTAAAAACTTAAGTTCTACTGAAAAGTATCCATAAGCTATTGCTTAAACAAATTGGGTACTTTTCGGGTTTTTACAATCACCCCTCCTTTTAAAATAAAAAGTTTCGTCCTCGAAACCTTATAACAAGAAGGAACGCAACATATATGTAGGTCTATTTCAAAATTGTTAAAAATATATTTGTAATAAAATACGGGGTCTTATCTACGGAACGGCAGGTTCTCGTCAGCATCCAGAATATCGATAGAAGGGACGTAATCTTCGAACGGTTAAATCGAATAAAAAGAGGAAAGAAAGAAGGAAATTTACCTCAAGCAAAGAGCTCGGGATATTTAGCTAATATTTTAGCTTCGGGTTCCCAAGTTTCTGATTCGACGTTTCCACAACGCCAAAAGATACGAACTAAAGGCACCACCTTGTTTCGGAGTTGTTTGTTAGCCCTTGTCAAGTATACGATCGTCCTTTCTTCCAAAGCCAAATTAGGTTCCAAGTCCACACTTC
>JAIUZE010037579.1:9831-51338 GCA_022085475.1 Heliosperma pusillum | reverse complement strand
TATTATCGTCGTCCTACCAGGCGGAAATTAGTCTACCTATACGAAATGTCATCGTATATGGGTTGAGGGAAATGTCATCCGTGAACGCCTTTTAATCATACTTGCCATGTACACGATGCTAGTGCGTTTCATTTACCGTGAGAAAGGTCATCTTTGTGTCGTCGTTCTTTGAATGCGTGATTTCATGATATTATTCATGGTCATTGCATGATTGGACACCGTCAAGGTCTTGGTTCGTGAATGGATGATAATATGTTGTATTTATTTTGATCATCGCATGACTTGACGTGGTTTGTCTGTCGAGTCTCAATCTTATCAATCTTATACCGCTAACGGTGAGATGCAAGCCCTAGTGAGCGTATTCGATTGCCTAAGAGTGTCTTCCCCGAGTCTTTGAATAACATGATGGATTCGGACTTGTATTCCATATGCTCTTATCATTATCTATGGAATTGCCTATCTATTCTTATTGTACCTCACATGTATATCTATATATGCATGATCTACTTTTGTATTTCCTTTTTTGTACGTTTAATGTGATATGGCTGGGAGAACCCGGAGTTACTCCCCACTGACTGTGGCGTTCATGTTTTTCATGGATGAACAGGTTGCTTGCTTGGATGACTTTTTGGCTATGATATTTTGGGGTTCGGGTGTGAGCTAGCGGGCGTTGTCCCTGGAAGTTTCACCTCTAGACGATTTTAGCTAGTTTTTCTAAACACTTGTTCTTTGTTAACTTTTTAAGAGACCCCGTCTCTTTGTTGTATTTCCGTACTTAGTTGTAATGTTTTGACACTCCTCGTTTTATTTAACTTGCATGTTTAAAAGTTTTTAAAAACTACCTATTTCCGCAATATAATTCACATGCTTGTTTGTTTATTATTTCCGCATTCGCGAGGGTTGTCACACAGCCGGTCAAGGGGACCGGCTGCCGGCTACCCGGCTGGGACCAAGAGCATATAAGAAAAACAAGAAGAAAAGTAGAGGTGTCTCAGCCGGTCGGCTGACCGGCTGCCGGTCGGCCGGCTGAGACCAATATCATTGATCAAATATTACGTAACATGCAGAATATACAGCCACTGCCCCAGCCGGTGGGCTGACCGGCTGCCGGTCGACCGGCTGGGGTCCAAAGTGCACGAAATCAACAACTTTCACCCATGTTCAACATTCAACCATCATCAACTATTATCATAATTTATCCATTCTCATATCAATACTCAACAAACAACATCCATCAACAACAACACAAGTCCTAAGCATACTAACCATAATCTAAATACGATTACTAGCCTAGAAAACACATAAAACACATAAATGATATCGAGTAACCCTTCACCGTTACCTTTATGCGTCTTTAAACGATTTCTAAGCCTTCCTCCACTAGATAGTAAACTTTGTCGGGGGCTAGAAAGTCTCTACCTAAACAAAGACGACAAAAGATGAATATAATTCACCTTTGAGAAAGACGGATAAATTGAAAAGCGAGAAAGACGGTAATTTTATTACCAATACGGATAGAGGAAGATAAGAGGGGAAGAATAAGACGAACTTACGTGAATTTGAGCGAGAAATGAACGAGTTATGACAATTCTAAGCTTGGAAGAAATGGAAACTAGGTTTTTATGGGGTTTTCGTAGAGAAGAAGAAAGAAATGAGTTGTGTGAGGAAGAATTAGGTTAGGGTGAGAATGAGGAGAGTTAGTGGAAAAAGTCAAGAAAAGTCAAAGACGACTTAAGACGGGATTCACTTGAAATCTCGCGTAAAATCCAAATACGAACTCGGAAATTCTAAATTTGACACGGGAAATTTAATTCTAAACTAAAACTAAATTTCGCTGAAAAATATCCGTAAAATATTTTTACTATAAAAATAGGGTACATTTGCGGGTGTTACATAAATTGGGTTGGACTTAACGGGATAAGCGTTATCCCGGGACTAGGAGATGAATTTGGTTGAAATCCATCGACCGAGAGTTCTAGTGGTAGAATTAGTCAAAATGTTGACTTACCGTTTATTACATAAAAGTGGCATAACATGTTCACTTTTTATCTAAAATGCGGGTCTCGGAATCACTTATATAATTTCGTGAGGGGTCATTATATGAGTGAGTTGTTAAAATTGTTTTACAAGTGAATTATATATAAGCAATGAATGTTTATTTTCCGTTCATATTTATTTTATTTGCGCAATGCAAATATTTATTCTTCTACAAATTTGTAAATCCGTTCAATCGTGGAAAGGAGTTTCCATTAATTTATACGGTATCATTTTTTGATTGCGATTTAAATCTCCGTTTAAACCACCATAGCTAAAGACGAAATGATTTTTTTTATCCTCATTTTCACCATTGCAAATGTCTCTTATGAAGAGTATATAAATAAGTCACACTTAGTCAAAAACGTTTTGAATTTTTGTGACGTCTTCTTATAATAATGCTACATCAATCTTTTTGCTCCAAAGAAAATATTTGTATTTTTTGGTATGTCGTCATAATGCTGCTTATCGAGGCTTACCTCAAAAGAGGCCAAATCAGTTGGGACGACTAGGTTAATCGATTTATTTAAAATCGAAAATAACCAAATACCGTAGTCACTTCATGAAAGGTTTATATTTTTGAAGGTAAAACCATAAATGAAATGAAGAATAGTCTTCATTATAATTCTAATCTACTTGTCTAAGTAGAGATTTATGAAAGTGAGTGGAAGCTCTAAGAAGGGTGCTTTATTCTTAAATGTTAAGAATAGGACGAGGATTAAGAGTAGGTTGGCACGATGTTGGCACAAGGCGAGGGAAAAGGCAAGGCTATTTTAAATAGCAAAGTCAAGCCCAATGTAACACCCGCAAATGTACCCTATTTTTATAAGTAAAATATTTTACTGATACTTTTCAGCGAAATTTAGTTTTAGTTTAGAATTAAATCTTCCGAGTCGAATTTAGAATTTCCGAGTTCGTATTTGGATTTTTCGCGAGATTTCAAGTAAATCCCGTCTTAAGTCGTCTTTGACTTTTTCTTGACTTTTTCCTCATACTCCCTCATACTCCCTTTAACCTATTTCATTTTCACACAACTCAAACTTACTTCATCATTAAGAAAACCAAAGAAAACCTAGCTTCCATAATAATCCAATCTTAGAATCGTCATATCTCGCTCATTTCTTGCTCAAATTCACGTAAGTTTGTCTTATTCTTCCCCTCTTAGCTTCCTCTATCCGTATTGGTAATAAAATTACCGTCTTTCTCGCTTTTCAAACTTTCCGTCTTTCTCAAGGTGAAGTAAATTCATCTTTTATTAACTATTTTGTAGGTGGTGACCTTCAAGATCCCGACAAAGACTATTTCTTAATCGAAGAGGACCTTGACGCGGAGTAAAGACGCATAAAGGTAACGGTGAAGGGTTACTCGATATCATTTACGTGTTTTACATGCTTTTTATGTTAGAATTCGTATTTAGAATACGATTAGAAAGCTTAGGAATTGTATTATTGATAATGATTGTTGTTAGTTGATGATTTTTGATGATGATTAATGATTGTTGATAGTTGTTAGAAGCGAATAATGAAAATTGAAAAGGATTGAACATTGAATTGATGGTCTCGGGTGAACTGGTGCTCCCAGCCGGGTGACCGGCCGCCGGTCTGCCCACCGGCTGGGAACACATCAGAATGAACTTTGATTTTTATGTAAGGGTGCTCCTGGCCAGGTGCCCGGCCGCCGGCCCCCAGACCGGCCTGGAACACATTGCCCTTTTCTTTGTGATTTTTGGTTTTGGCATGATGCGCGAGCCGGGGTACCGGCCGCCGGTCCTTTGACCGGCCGGCAACACGGCTGTGTTTTATTTCTTACAATTTCTAAAACTCGAAATTTATAATAGTTCGCATGATTCGTTTATCGTATAATTTTACGTAGTGACTTATAATATTAATGTTTTGAATTTATGATATTTCCATTCGCTTGTATCACATGTTTTGTGACGGTTTTTGGTATGTTCCACTTTGAGTCGGTTTTTACAAATGTTACGGTTTGAGCACTATTTTGTTATGTGCTTTGTACTCTCATTCCCTTGGCTACCTCCACGTTCGTAAGGCTGGAATGTCGGAACGGGGATGTATCCTACTGCTTAATTGCATGTGTTAGTGGGCATACGACGACGTTGTTGGGAGGCGAACGCTATGCATTGATCGCCCTGGCCGTCAAATGTTGTGTACTTGCGAAGTGGTGTTATTTGCATGTAGCGTACCGCTTGTTATGTGGCTCGAGCTCTTTTCCGCCTCTTTCGTGAATTATCGACCGAATTTGGAGTACTCGGCGTCTATGATTGACCGAGTCTTGGATGCGAAACGTCATCGCTTGTCGAATCGGAACACGTTTATTCCGAGAGTCTGGCCAGGTTTAGACTAGGAACTGTATTATTAACGTCGTCCTACCAGGAGGAAATTAGTCTACCTATACGAAATGTCATCGTGTATGCGTTCAGGGAAATGCTTATCTCGTGGATGCCTGTTAATCATACTTGCCATGTACACGATGCTAGTGCGTTTCATTTACCGTGAGAGATGTCGTCTTTGTGTCGTTGTGTTTGGATGGGTGATTACATGATTGATTATTCATGATCATACCATTGACTTGGCATGGTTTGTTTGTCGAGTCTCAATCTTATCAAACTTATACCGCTAACGGTGAGATGTAAGCCCTAGGAGCGTATTCGGTTGCCTAAGAGTGTCTTCCCCGAGTCTTTGTATAACATGATGGATTCGGATTTGTATTCCATATGCTCTTATTATTATATATTGAATTGCCTATCTATCCTTATCGTATTTCACATGTATATCTATATATGCATGCTTCTACTTTTGTATTTCCTTTTATGTACGTTTAATGTGATATGGCTGAGAGAACCCGGAGTTACTCCCCACTGACTGTGGCGTTCATGTTTTTCATGGATGAACAGGTTGCTTGCTTGGATGGCATTTTGCTTGATATTTTGGGTTCGGGTGTGAGCTAGCGGGCGTTGTCCCTGGAAGTTTCACCTCTAGACGATTTTAGCTAGTTAGCTAAACACTTAAACATTGTTAACGTTTTGAGAGACTTCGTCTCTTTGCTGTATTTCATGCTTTAGTTGTAATATTTGACACTCCTCGTATACTTCTTCTTGCATGTATAAAAGTTTTTAAAAGCTTCATATTTCCGCTATATAATTCACATGCTTGTATGTTTTATATTTCCGCATTCGCGAGGGTTGTCACAGTTGGTATCAGAGCTATATCGCTCCCGACGCACACACGTGAACCCTAACTTAAACTACTTGACCTTGAAATAATAAATGAGAGATGGGTAGAAGTTAAGGACTTTACTTGGTAGTCTATTTGTTTATGCTAATTGATAGGAGTAACTTAATTTGTTTTTGTTTCTTATGAAGATGGTGAGACCACGACTAGTTGAGAACGTTATGTTGGAAGCTCTCACTCAAGTGCTGAAAAATCAGCAAGATGCGGCTTTAGCTCAAGCCAACCAGGTTCCCCCTCGAAGGGAAGATAACCATCAGGGTGGCTACGCTTGGGTAGCTGGACAAATAGCTAGGAGTAAAATTGTACCATATGGTGGAGAACCGGACCCTACGGAGCTATCCGATTGGTTCTGTGAGATGGAGAAACAGTTTGATCTATACCAAGTCCGCGAAGAGGACAAGGTGAGGATCGCAAAGCACTTCCTTGTGATGGAAGCTGATAATTGGTGGGCTATCACTAGTGCCACCGCTACTCTCGAAGATGGCTTCAACTGGGCTTGTTTCAAAGATCTTGTGGAAGGTAGATTTTATCCTAAAGAGCTTAAGCAACAAAGGCTCAAGGAGTTCATTGACTTTAAGCAAGGCAACTTGTCAGCTCAGGACTTCACTACGGAGTTCAATAAGCTTGCTCATTTTGCTCCGAGGCTTATCCGAGATGACGAGGACCGAGCCTTCTATTACCGTAACAAGCTGAGTGCCGTTCTTCAAAGTAAAGTGAGGAGGAATACTACATCCTTCGGAGATTTATATGATGATGCCTTGTGGGCCGAGAATTCCATGAAGGCTATTAGAGATGAAGCTTTGATGAATAATCCCTCTCCTTCTTTCACTCCTAGGCCGAATGTGTATGGAAAGAGACCGTTTATTCCGTCTCCTTCTAACTCTTATGCTAATAAGAGGAGATTTAATCCTTCTTCCAATGCAAACACAAGAGCTCCTGCTCCTTTTATTCCTCGAGCTACTTCTAATGTGGCTCATAGGCCTTATACTCATCAAGCTCAAGCTCAAGGTCGTCAATGTAACCGTTGTAGACTTCCACACCACCCCGGTGTGTCTTGTTCCAACCGACCTTACATTTGCTACTTTTGTCAAAAGGGTGGTCACCGTTATGAGGATTGCCCCGATCGAAAGTTGCCTCCTCCTCCTGCTAAACCTAAGGGTTCTATCTTTGTCATGAGCCGTGCCGAAGCCGACGCTTATTCAGAGATCATTACGGGTATGTTCTCAATCTTAGAGCAACCGTGTCTTATTTAATTTGATACTGGTGCTTCAATGTCTTTTGTGTCATCGACTTATGCTAATAAATTATCTATCGAGCCTACATCTAATGAGGATACTCCCATATCCTTACCATCCGGAGATATTATCTCTTGTTCTACATTATATCCTAATGTCCCAATATCTATTGCGGGTTCTATCGTTCCCGCTAATCTCCTTAAGTTCCCTCTAGCAGAGTTCGATATAATCCTAGGTATTGATTGGTTAGCATTGTACCATGCTAGGTTCGAGTGTCGTGATCAAAAGATTTACTTAAAGAGTCCTTTAGGAGTTTGAATAACCTATAAGGGATCTCATCCCCGAAAAGGTGTGTCTTTGATTTCCGCTATGAAATTGGTAAGTATGGTAAGAAAAGGTCACCAAGCATACTTGTCTATTGTGACTTCTTCAACTACCTCTTTGCCAAGTATTGAAGATGTGCCTATTGTTCGTGAATTTGTTGATGTATTCCCCGAAGATTTGCCCGGGATTACTCCCGAGCGTGATGTTGAGTTCTCTATTGATCTTGTACCTGGTTCTGGTCCCATAGCCAAAGCTCCTTACCGTATGGCTCCGACCGAATTGAAAGAATTAAGAAAGCAGCTAGATGATATGATTGAGAAGGGTTTTATTCGACCAAGTGCCTCGCCTTGGGGTGCTCCCGTTCTCTTTGTAAAGAAGAAAGATGGTTCTATGAGACTTTGTATTGATTATCGTGAATTGAATCGGATTACAATCAAGAATAGGTATCCTTTACCAAGAATTGAAGATTTGTTTGATCAACTAAAGGGTGCTTCTACTTTTTCAAAGATTGATTTGAGATCCGGTTATCACCAAATTCCCGTTCGTGATGTTGATATTCCGAAGACCGCTTTTAGTACAAGGTATGGTCATTATGAGTTCAAGGTGATGCCATTTGGATTGACGAATGCTCCCGCTATCTTTATGGACCAAATGAACCGCACATTTAGTGAGTATCTTGACAAGTGTGTGGTGGTATTCATTGATGATATTCTTATTTTCTCCAAGTCCGAAGAAGAGCATGCTATTCATCTAAGGACTATTTTGGGTGTTCTTCGTCGTCAGAGGTGGTATGCTAAATTCTCTAAGTGTGAGTTCTGGTTACCTAAGGTGTCCTTTCTTGGGCATGTGATTTCTAAACACTACTACAAATATTGGCTTAAGGAACGGGCCTTAGAAGACGTTTGATAGCGGAACCGTCATAAAATGGCACATAAAAACTCGTGCCAATTGTATTTTAGATATAAAAGACGGGTCCTTTTTTCAGCCGTCTTAGTTTGATATGGGAAAAGATAAAGAAGACGGTTAAACAAATAAACCGTCCTCGTTTTACACACAAAGAGGACGGTTCAATAGTCAACCGACCTCTTTCTTTCTCATAATTGGATTCAATATTCGATCAATCCCAAATCCCATTATCACATACTAATTAATTTAACCCGTCTTCTCCCTCTGTCAAAGTCTCCCTTGGCCTAAATCAAATTTTCACTACCACCACTAGTGCACGATCCCAACATCACACATCATCAATCGTATGCCCTTCATTGCTCGTCGTTCTCAACAATAAGCATCACTAATCGTAAGCCCTCTTTCTGATATACTCGTGGTATCTTTATTTTTATTTTTATCAATTTTGCGAATTACCCGTTAATTAATTAGTATTTGTTCATTTATGCTGCCAATTTATTGTGTTAGATGAAATTTGATAATAGATTAAGCAACAATTGCTGTGTCGATCGAGAATAGTAACAATTTCAAAGTTGCTTAAATGCTACACTTGCTTCTTGAACTCTCGTGACTAGTAACAATTTCTTATGTAGCTAATTTCTTAAATTTATTGTTGTTAATGATTGAGTTGAACTCTAGTGGATGGTTTTCGTTGGCGGTTCAACATCATCCTAATAATAATAATATTAATAGCAAAATGGAATAACCATATCACTACTAGAAAACAGGGTTTTACCGATGCTATTTTTATGCCTTTCCACATAGGTTTTTACCGAAGTGATAAACATTAAAGCGTCGGCTTTACCTATGCTTATGGCGACGCTTATTAAGTGCTTCATTAAAACTAGAATAAAAGCGCTGCTGAATTGAGGCGCTAAAAGTAGTGATTAACTGGCGGTCATTAGCGCCGCTACTTTCCTACCGGCGTGTTTGTAGATGGCCTACATTATTGGACATTAGTATCTTATAATGCAATCTGTATTTAAAATATTTTTGTATTACCGAAACTCCAAATGAACAACTGGCGCTTAGAAATTTTGAAGGATTTATAATATGCAAGTGACAAAGATATATAGCTAAATTAGAACGTAAATAAACTTAATAGAATTTTTTTTTTATATTTCTCGATCAGTTTTTATCAAACCCCATGGAAAAAAATGTACACTCTTTAATTTCTAGAGAAACAAAGTCATTGGACTTTTGTTGGAACTTTTTTCGAGACTAATTTCTATTTTGCTTGCATTGTTAGAGTCGTGCACATCTCATTTTTGTTAGGAATTATACAAATAAAAGTAGGAGTAATACGAAGTAAAAAAATTGATATTTGTATCCTTATTTTTCATATTTAGGCCTTACCATCATATATAGAATTTTTTTTAAGAACTTTTTCGTCACCAACTAAATTATTTTTAGGCTATTCATCTATAGCAAAGTGTTACTTACCTTCTGCATTTTGTTTGTATCGATTTGATGAATTAACCGTCATTTAACTTACTCCGTAATAAACTTAAACCTCTCATTTACTTCTTTCCCTCGTTTTTCTAGTGTACAGATAGTAACTCTTAGAGAAGATCTTATAACTTCTCTACAACTACTATACGATGAGATCATACCACTTAATTCCTCATCGCTCTTCGACAGGTCATTCTAGAATATAAATTAGTATGATACTTCGATTGTTTAAAAATGTGCTCCAAATTAAGAATTGTCATTGGCGATGCATTGAGCCATTAAGTGACTATGCAAGGAGTGACTATTGTAGAAGTCATTTTTTGTTTGACATTTTTCTGTTCTTTTGAAAGTCTAAAGGAAAGAGAGGGTATGAGTAAAAATTGAGACAATAACATAAATTTATATGGTTAGATATATGCTGAAAAGGAAGTCTATTAGGCTTTTGAATGAACAAAAAATTATATTCCCCTCTGATTAGAAATATAAGATACAATGGACGTTGAATTTTTGAATCAATATATTTAAAATTCAGAAGTTGTGCATTGAACATATACTTGTAGTGTTACTTTGAATGTTTGTTACTGCTAACTCCTACACTTGACTTCAAAATGTGATCTTTGTGTAATTGTGTTATTGAAGTACTCCTCACGATTTTGCTTAATAGAGCGATTTTATGATGTTTTATGTTTTTTAATTGCAATTTTGCTGCTGTTTTATGGATTTCAAGTGTATTTTTGTTGTTTTCTGGTTTATAATGCTGTTTTTAGGGTGTTAATTGTTTTTTTTGTCATTTTCTGAAATTTCAATGGTTATCATGTTGCTGTTTTTTGGGTTTAGGTGCCTTTCCACTGCTATTTTTCGGGTTTTTAATGATATTTACAGGGCGTGTTTTGCGTTTTTTCGCGTTTTTCTGAATTCTTAGTAGTCTTGCTGATTTTTTCTAGGTGCAACTGCGTTTTCGCTACTGTTTTTGGGTTCGAAATGCAAGATTTTACACGTGTTTTTTCCGATTTTTTTTGTCAAACACTTTGGTCTTTAATTTGCTTTTTTTTAATAGCCGGTTGCGACACTATCTTTCAACACTTGATCGACCACTTAGGGAATCGACTTGTGATTATCATTCATCATGGTAAGTAAAAAGCATATTAGATATATATTGGTTTCCATTAAGTTAATGATTGATTATTATCGAAATGATTGGTTTTAGTTATGTGACATGATTATTATCATACATGATTGGTTTAGTAAATAAGCTTAACTTGTTTTCTTAATGCTTCAATATATTATTAACCTTAGGAGTACGTTGAAAGTATTAAGTGATGAATACAATTATATTTAGTGATTTTCATAATTTTGACATATAAATGTGAGCTTTGAGCCAATATACACTTATCTTATAGAATTACGGGTGTGCATTAAGTACAAAATGCTGATCAATCTCCCTTGCCACAATAATATGAGGAAAACTATATTACTACAACCTAGGCCATCGTATCCGTGTAACTTAGATAAATGACACTCTCTGTATTGATTTTTTTTACTTTGTAGTAAGTTTATTTCTTATTGTGGTAGGTATTTAAGTGATCTTACCGAGAATATGCAAAGTACTAGTTCATATGGATTCTTGTGCCCAGAGACAGTATCCCCGCATTCCAATGGTCGGGATTAAAATTATCGATCCGATTATATTGCTAGGGCTATGACATGTACCGGATGTGGTAGAGGTCGAAAACTTATATTTGCTCTATTTATCGAGGGGTATATATAATAAACTTCATTTCATATTATTATTATTATGATGATTATATTATTCGTTGCTAATATTTAAGTTGATATCTTACTCTTTTTTTCATATACTCATAGTGAAGATTGGATGTTGGTCGCGATCAATCCGGCTCAAAGTATAGTTTATTAGTGTGATCCTGCTAGAGTTCAGGAGCCTCTTCAATTTTTTGTGGATACAATTACCAAGTATGTTGAGTATATACGTGATCTTTTTTTTATTATTCTTCATGAAATTAAGACTTCATTGACTAAACGGAATAAATATAAACTTATTTATTTCTACAGGGCCTTTGATAAATTAAAGGAACTCTATTGATCCACTTGCCGGATATGAGGCCAAAGGCTTTGTTTGGAAAATGATTAAGGTACTTCTTGTATGTCAATACTTTAATGTCTTAACATACTTAAGTTATGGTTTCTCTTATTAAGTATAGTGTGTATGTATTTATACTATGAGTTTCTATTTTAGTGCCCTATGTAGCCCTACGACACCGTCTTATGTGGATATTATGTTTGTCGATACATGTTGGAGATCATCAGAGGAAGATATGTCAATATTATTCCAAATGTATGTTTTGTTCCTTTATTTCAATTAGTACAATCTATTTGTTAACTTTCATTTAGAGGTCATGGATATACTTTTTCTCATGTGTTTTTAAACTTTGTTTGCAGTTCATGATTAAATCGTCAAAGACATATTCACTTGAGCACATTGACGAGGTGAGGGATATATGGGCCAACTTTGCATTCCAATTTAAGCCAACGATAAGTGGTGATGAAGTTTAGTAGGTTTAGTTTTACTTTGCTTGTATGGTAAGAGAACATTGATCAACTTACAAACATTTATATTGTACGCGAATTGAAAAGTTGTGCTAGTTAGAATTTGTGGATCGGAGATGTATGTTGACCTCAATGTTGTATTTGGAGATTTTTTGGAAATGGCATATTGCATGATTTACACCATTATTGTAAGCTATATAGCTGATTTGAGCCATATAGGCAGCGTAGATTAGAAAGAAAATTTTATATATAAAAAAAATAACAGGCACAAAGACGTCGGTTTATTTAGTAACCGGGCTCTTTTAGTTCAAAATTATAGCGGTTGGGAAAAATTGAAGCGCGGGAAGCTTTACAAAGAGAACGGGTGTTAAGTTTTAAGGGAACTGGCAATGAGAACGGTTAATTTTTTAACCGATCTAAAAGTGGGTACAAAGGAAGACAGTTATGTAATCAACCGTCATCTTTATTTTAACTAAAGAGCGCGGTTCAATTCTCAGAAACCGTTCTCTTAGGCAAAGAGCACGGCCAGCGGGAGGACGGTTCCGTTCATTATATAAGAACGGTTTTCAACCGTCTTCTTTCCTATATTTTGTAGTAGTGAAAGAAGGTGTAATGGTGGATCCTTCTAAGATTGAAGCTGTGGTGGATTGGAAGAGTCCGACCGATATTAGAGAAATTCGAAGTTTTCTTGGATTAGCTGGTTATTACCGAAGATTTGTCAAGGATTTCTCTAAGCTTGCTAGACCGATGACCCAGTTGTTGAAGAAGGAAACCAAGTTCCTATGGAATGAAGCTTGTGAAGCGGCGTTTCAAGAGTTAAAGAAGAGGTTAACTACCGCTCCGGTGTTGACTTTGCCTGAAGATGGAGTAGACTTTGATGTCTATTGTGATGCTTCTAAAACGGGATTGGGGTGTGTTCTTATGCAAAGTAGGAAAGTGGTGGCGTATGCTTCGAGGCAGTTGAGAGTTCATGAAGTGAACTATCCTACTCATGATTTGGAATTGGCCGCCGTTGTTCATGCTTTGAAAGTGTGGAGACATTACCTTATTGGTGTTCATTGTCGTATATTCACCGATCACAAAAGTTTGAAGTACATATTTACTCAAAAAGAGTTGAATATGAGACAAAGAAGATGGTTGGAATTGGTGAATGATTATGATTTTGAGTTATTGTACCATGAAGGGAAGGCAAATGTTGTTGCCGATGCTCTTAGTAAGAAAGCTTCTCATGCTTTGAATGCTATGCGGGTATTACCCGATGATCTTTGTGTCGAGTTTCGAAAGTTGAAGTTGGAATTCGTGGAGCGTGGATTTGTTCATGTTGGTGCTATGACTGCCGAACCTGTGTTTCTCCGTGAGATTCACGAAAGCCAAGTTGATGATCTTACCTACAAGTCTATTCAAGCCAAATTTCTTGAAGGTAAAGCTAAAGATTTCAAGTTTGATGATGAAGGTGTTATTCGTTTCCATGGCCGTTTCTTTGTGCCTAATGCTCTTGATTTGAGGAAGCGAGTTCTTGATGAGGCTCACCTTTCCCCTTATTCTATTCACCCCGGTGGTGATAAGGGTGATGTTGTGTCTTATGTTGGAAGATGTCTTACTTGCCAACAAGTGAAGATTGAACACAAGAGGCCCGGTGGATTGCTACAACCGTTGGATATTCCACTATGGAAGTGGGAATCTATTTCCATGGGTTTTGTTATGGCTTTGCCGAGGACCGTTGGAGGTAAAGATGCCGTTTGGGTTGTTGTTGATCGTTTGACGAAGTGTGCTAGATTTATTCCGATCAAAGAAACCTGGAGTTTGGATCGACTAGCGAAAGCCTATGTTGATGAGATTGTTAGATACCATGGTGTTCCTAAGGAGATTATATCCGACCGAGATCTGAGGTTTTGTTCGAGATTTTGGAAGGCTTTACAAGAAGCCATGGGTAGTAAATTGTTGATGAGTACCGCTTTTCATGCCGCTACCGATGGTCAGACCGAGAGGACTATTCGGAGTTTAGAAGACTTGCTTAGGGCTTGTGCACTCGACTTCCAATCTAGTTGGGAAAAGAGTCTACCGTTGGTGGAGTTTTCTTACAACAACAGTTATCATGCATCTATCAAGATGACTCCTTATGAAGCTCTTTATGGGAGGAAATGTCGGAGTCCTATATGTTGGAATCAATTGAGTGATGTTCGTGACTTAGGCCCCGATATTCTTGTTGAGACTGTTGATAATGTGAAGGTCATTCGTGATAGAATGAAAGCCGCTCAAGACCGTCAAAAGTCTTATGCCAATATCCGAAGAAGGCCGTTAGAGTTCGAGGTTGGAGATAAAGTGGTTTTGAAAGTATCTCCAATGAAGGGTGTTAAACGGTTTGGTGTTAAGGGTAAATTGAGCCCGAAATACATTGGACCCTTTGATATTGTGAAAAGGATTGGTGCAGTTGCTTACAAATTGGATTTGCCCCCGAATTTGGCTTACAAATTGGATTTGCCCCCGAATTGAGAAAGTATGTTAGTGATCCAAGCCATGTCTTTCAAAAGGAAATGCCCGAGCTTGAACCGAATTTGTCCTTTGAAGAGAAGCCGATCCGCATCCTTGATCGCAAGGATAAGAAGTTGAGAAGTAAAGTGGTTCCTTTAGTGAAAATCTTGTGGAGATGTGCTAATGTCGAAGAAGAGACTTGGGAAACGGAAGCTTCTATGCGTAGTAAATATCCGAGTCTATTCGAGTAAGGTATCTTTCTTTCCCTCAAGTTTCGAGGGCAAAACTTTTTAAAAGGTGGGGTGATTGTAACACCCGCAAATGTACCCTATTTTTATAAGTAAAATATTTTACGGATACTTTTCAGCGAAATTTAGTTTTAGTTTAGAATTAAATCTTCCGAGTCGAATTTAGAATTTCCGAGTTCGTATTTGGATTTTTTGCGAGATTTCAAGTAAATCCCGTCTTAAGTCGTCTTTGACTTTTTCTTGACTTTTTCCTCATACTCCCTCATACTCCCTTTAACCTATTTCATTTTCACACAACTCAAACTTACTTCATCACTAAGAAAACCAAAGAAAACCAAGCTTCCATAATAATCCAATCTTAGAATCGTAATATCTCGCTCATTTCTTGCTCAAATTCACGTAAGTTTGTCTTATTCTTCCCCTCTTAGCTTCCTCTATCCGTATTGGTAATAAAATTACCGTCTTTCTCGCTTTTCAAACTTTCCGTCTTTCTCAAGGTGAAGTAAATTCATCTTTTATTAACTATTTGTAGGTGGTGACCTCCAAGATCCCGACAAAGACTATTTCTTAATCGAAGAGGACCTTGACGCGGAGTAAAGACGCATAAAGGTAACGGTGAAGGGTTACTCGATATCATTTACGTGTTTTACATGATTTCTATGTTAGAATTCGTATTTAGAATACGATTAGAAAGCTTAGGAATTGTATTATTGATAATGATTGTTGTAAGTTGATGATTTTTGATGATGATTAATGGTTGTTGATAGTTGTTAGAAGTGAATTATGAAAATTGAAAACGATTGAACAATGAATTGATGCTCTCGGGTGAACTGGTGCTCCCAGCCGGGTGACCGGCCGCCGGTCTGCCCATCGGCTGGGAACACATCAGAATGAACTTTGATTTTTATGTAAAGGTGCTCCTGGCCAGGTGCCCGGCCGCCGGCCCCCAGACCGGCCTGGAACACACTGCCCTTTTCTTTGTGATTTTTGGTTTTGGCATGATGCGCGAGCCGGGGTACCGGCCGCCGGTCCTTTGACCGGCCGGCAACACGGCTGTGTTTTATTTCTTACAATTTCTAAAACTCGAAATTTATAATAGTTCGCATGATTCGTTTATCGAATAATTTTACGTGGTGACTTATAATATTAATGTTTTGAATATATGATATTTCCATTCGCTTGTATCACGTGTTTTGTGACGGTTTTTGGTATGTTCCACTTTGAGTCGGTTTTACAAATGTTACGGTTTGAGCACTATTTTGTTATGTGCTTTGTACTCTCATTCCCTTGGCTACCTCCACGTTCGTAAGGCTGGAATGTCGGAACGGGGATGTATCCTACTGCTTAATTGCATGTGTTAGTGGGCATACGACGACGTTGTTGGGAGGCGAACGCTATGCGTTGATCGACCCGGCCGTCAAATGTTGTGTACTTGCGAGGTGGTGTTATTTGCATGTAGCGTACCGCTTGTTATGTGGCTCGAGCTCTTTTCCGCCTCTTTCGTGAATTATCAACCGAATTTGGGGTACTCGGCGTCTATGATTGACCGAGTCTTGGATGCGAAACGTCATCGCTTGTCGAATCGGAACACGTTTATTCCGAGAGTCTGGCCAGGTTTGGACTAGGAACCGTATTATTATCGTCGTCCTACCAGGAGGAAATTAGTTTACATATACGAAATGTCATCGTGTATGCGTTCAGGGAAATGCTTATCTCGTGGATGCCTATTAATCATACTTGCCATGTACACGGTGCTAGTGCGTTTCATTTACCGTGAGAGATGTCGAATTTGTGTCGTTGTGTTTGGATGGGTGATTACATGATTGATTATTCATGATCATACCATTGACTTGGCATGGTTTGTTTGTCGAGTCTCAATCTTATCAAACTTATACCGCTAACGGTGAGATGTAAGCCCTAGTGAGCGTATTCGGTTGCCTAAGAGTGTCTTCCCCGAGTCTTTGTATAACATGATGGATTCGGATTATTATTCCATATGCTCTTATTATTATATATTGAATTGCCTATCTATCCTTATCGTATTTCACATGTATATCTATATATGCATGATTCTACTTTTGTATTTTCTTTTATGTACGTTTAATGTGATATGGCTGGGAGAACCCGGAGTTACTCCCCACTGACTGTGGCGTTCATGTTTTTCATGGATGAACAGGTTGCTTGCTTGGATGGCATTTTGCTTGATATTTTGGGTTCGGGTGTGAGCTAGCGGGCGTTGTCCCTGGAAGTTTCACCTCTAGACGGTTTTAGCTAGTTTGCTAAACACTTTAACATTGTTAACGTTTTGAGAGACTTCGTCTCTTTGCTGTATTTCATGCTTTAGTTGTAATATTTGACACTCCTCGTATACTTCTTCTTGCATGTATAAAAGTTTTTAAAAGCTTCATATTTCCGCTATATAATTCACATGCTTGTATGTTTTATACTTCCGCATTCGCGAGGGTTGTCACACCCAAGCAGGTGTCGAACCCAACCCTTGATGATTCTATTCTTACAGTGTAGGACAGAAGAATGGAATCTGCCCCAAGTTCTCTAAAGAGTTAAAAACTGGGTGTACTACTGTCACCCATAATATCTATATGATTGACATTTATTTTGCTAAATGCAATTTTTTGGGTATTAAACACCCATTATGGTTTTCATCGATGTATTCAATGCATATAATAATGATTCGTGCGACCACTAACAATGATTAAATGTCGACCTACAAGGGAAATATAACTATTGTAGTTTTATTTCTATAGAGACATATAAAAGTTATAATGTGATCAATCTAGTTTTGGATTTAGAGGCATACTTTAATAAAAGTTATTATGTAAATAACCTCTCAATAAAGAATATAGTATCCACTTTAGTGTACGACATAATTGTTTCACTTTTTTGAATGGAACAATCGTTGTATCTTTTTATGCCTATACTTGGTCAATGGTTATCGCATACCAAGCAAAGGTAATTATATTCTTGACCTAAACTAGAAATTACTTGTCATATAGATTGAAAAAAGGCTCAAAATTGGTGACCCTAATCTAATCTTAATTCTGGATTGTATAGCACCTTAAGAGGCTAGTATTGACTACTATCCCTAAACCATTTGATTTTGAATCTTATGGTGTGTGCGAATCTTGTATTCAAGGCAAGATGATTCGTGCCCTTTTTTATTAAAAAGGAAATCGAACTAGTGAGGTATTGTCCCTATTACATAAGGATATGTGTGGTCCAATAACAATCACAACCAGAGATGGTTATGACTACTTCACTTTATTTACCGACGATTTAAGTAGATGTTGTATTTGATTCTACTTAATGAGGTGCTATGAGAAATCTTTGAAAAGTTCAAAGAGCTTAAATGAGAAGTAGTTAAATACCAAGAGTATTAGATCAAGGACTTACGACCAAATCGTAACAAGAAATATCTAAGTATTGACTTTGATTTTCACCAAAAGTATTGTGAAATAGTTTCACGAGTTAACTTCTCTAACACACATTATGAGATAAGGTGTTGTTGCATAGAGAAACAGAACCTTATACGATATGGTTTTGTCTTTGTCAAGTCTCACTAAGCCACTTGACTAACCTTGGGATCTTATTATTTTGTCTGCTATTTCTTTTCCCACCATATCAAAGCACATATAAAACAGTATGATTTTATTCCATCTATGATAAGGGTTGGTAGCGTGCCTAATTTGTAAGTTACCCGTATGAAACAAGTGCTCAATAATCCTACGATACCCACGTGGACAAAGCATTTGTGGCTCGTGATGCTGTCTTTCAATAAAAAATACGATTATTTCTTGATAAGACAGAGTGGGAGAAAATGTTTCAAGAGCCACAAACTGAGCATATGGTCCAGGAAAGGTTTCCTCATTGTTTGTTCAGTAGTTGTTTCTTCGGGACCTCGGAACCTAGGAGGTCAGGTGGAATTTTTTCACTCTTTAAAGAGTGATAAATTTGTATTAGTTTTAGAAAGTGACTCTTACTTGTGAATTATAAGAGACTGTTTGTAGTCCTAACTTCATGCTATGGCTTAGAGTTAGGGGTGTTCAAAACCGGTTCGGTTAACCGAACCGGTTACATAGACCGGTTAACCGGTCAACCGGTTCGCCAAAAAACCAAACCGTAACCGAACCGTTTTAAAGTGGTTTTTATCGGTTCGGTGAACCGGTAAACCGGTTCGGTTACTCCGGTTAACCGGAAACCGATGAAACTTTAACAACAATAGAAAAATTTACAAAGTTTCACGGTTTATTCTTGGGAGTATACTCCCTGATCAATCAAAAAAATTGAAAAAAAGAATGTTGTACATTGAAAGGGTAAGAAAAGCCATATCAAATTGGAAAAAAAACATTGTGACTTAATATCACAGAAAATGGGAAAATAGAAGGCCTTTAATTTGAAGAAAATAACAAAAAAAGTAAAAAAAAATAAATGCAAAAATTCTTATGTTATTTGAACTAGGAAAACGTCTAACCCATAAAGAAAGGATGGAGAAACAAAGAGTAATGAAAAGAATGGTGGAAGTGGAAGCGATCCGAACGACGGCAGCAAAAGTGTGAACACAACGATTTGGAGGACGAATGACGACAACTGGGAGGGTATCAACTAGCAAGGACGAATAACGTTGGTATGTGGATAAGAGAGAACACGAGGTAAGAGAGACAAACGACGGTAGCAAGGACGGATAGCGGCTGCAAGATGGTTGTTGTTTAACTGAGGTATTAAAGAATGGGTGAGGAGAGAGTGATGAGGGAGGCGTTGGTATCATGGTATGTGGGTAGCAGGGTAGGTAAGAGAGAAAGGATGAGGGTTTACTGAACAAATAGGATTTTTTTTTATTTTGGGCTGGCCCACTACAAATCTCCAATGTGTTTTCTTATTTCGGTTCGGTTCGGTTAACCGAAAATCTGAAAAGGTGAACCAAAACCGAACCGGTTTTAGTTCAATTGAACCGGTTCGGTTAACCGAACCTTTATAAGTCATTCGGTTCGGTTCATCGCACCAAAAAAATATGCGGTTATCGGTTTATTCGGTTAAGTTTTTACGGTTCGGTTAGCGATGAACACCCGTACTTAGAGTCATGCGATTCGTAATGGACTCTATGCACGATGGTCATGTATGTGACCTGGTAAATTTTACTTGAAGAAGTACGACTTCTTAAGTGTAAATAGATTTTTTAAAATCAAAATCTGCATGGATGAACATAAAGATGTTTTCTCATAACTAGATTGGTAGACAAAGAGTTTTGCACCAACTTTAATTCTTCGATCCATTCGAATATGCTTAGTGATTGCAGCATATCATAATAGTATGATATCAATTGGATATCAAGAACCACCTTCTTGAATACGATTCTAGAAGAGGTAGTATATTATATATTGACCCATGGGTTCGTAGATCCTAATTATCCTAAGTTAATTTGCAAGCATAAGAGGATGTCTTAAATAAGCACTAAAGAGTTGGAATTAGTGTGTCAATCATGTCATAAAATATTTCTCGATATCTCGAGGAATTATTTTGATACATGAAGTTTAGTGGGAGTAATGTGGTTTTCATCAGTCTTATATGTGGAGACATATTGATCATTTTAGATGATGGAAGATTTTGAAGAAGTAGAATACATTTCTTAGATATATGGATTTATGGAGATAAATCTAAAGGATATTAGAATTAAATCAAAATTCTTATATTGATAAGATCTTTGACTAGTTCAAGGAAGTTGAACACATGATAATTAATTCCTTTTGCTTTCGCTGCGGGATCAATTATATATGTTGTAATGTATTCTCAATCCGACAGTTCGCATGCTTTGAGCATGACAAGTCGTTTGCAATCAAATCCAAGTGAGAGTCACTTGATAGCCATAAAGAACATCTTTAAGTACTTGCGAAGGACTAAAGATATGTTCCAAGTGTTTGGAGTTTACAGTGAGTTGTGTAAGGGGTTACACAGACTTCAGTTTCCAAAGTGATCAAAGTGATTTGAAATCACGAACTGGCTGTGTTTTATAGAAGATTTATCTGTGGGAAGAGTACCAAGCAGAACGGACTATTGAAAAGGTTCCAAGTAGGAATGACATTTCAAAATATAAATGTCATGTATCCGCTGGAAATGTTCCAGGCAGTTTATCATTGCGGATTTCACAACGGAAATGGAGTACAATGCATCATATGATGATGCATATGAAAGTAGCTTGGATTCGACAGTATTGGAGGGACTAGAAGTAAGTCCTATAGCTGTATATCCTATCCCATTATACTGGTAAAACAGTGGGAGCTACCTTTAGGCTAAGGGGCCTAAGTCTGGATTCAGACCTAGACACATACTCAGAAAGTTTTTATGTAATATGAGATTACGAAGACAAAAGGAAATAACAATCAGAAAGAAGGGAAAGATGCAAGTATTGCTAATTCATTAGCCATGCCTTTTGCAGGCTGAACATGATAGTCATGTTATTTCAATGGGGATTGAAATATGTACCTGAATTGCTAGAGATTATGAGATATGAAATTATTGATAGCGTATCAATTTTTCCATATATTTGATAATCGCATTCATTGTTAGAATTTCATTAAAACTCCTTATTTAATTCGACTAAATTTTAATATTTTGTTTATCCGAATTGGTTGAAAGAAAGGTTGAACCCAATTCAAGTGAACATGATGAACTTAGTGTTTTGTCCCTAGTCATTCATTTGAGGTGACGTCTCGAAGTGACTAGATTGTAAGTCGATCGATGGTTGGTTCAGCACCATGGGGTCATGGAGATGACTGGTCGTTTACATAGATAGACTGTTGAGACACTCTGTCGGGCAGTGACCATAATAGAGTCCCTTATCAAAATTATTGAAGCCTGGTTGTGGCGGGGATTTCTATTTTATTCCTATGAGTCGATTCTTTAGACTGGCGACCATTTACCTGAGTCAGTGTAGTTTCCGATTGACTTTGGTTTTTGTCCTAGGTGATAAGTGAATATTTGTATGATTTTAATCCCCAATTTAGCTCGATTTTGCATGTCATTTTTGCTTTGTTAAGCCATTTTGTGAGCTAATATCGTCTTCTAGGCGAATTCCATGTTTTAACCTGTTTTGTAGGGAAAGTGACGTTTCTACCCCCTTTTTCTATATTCCCGAGCATTTGCCTAGAACCCAACGATTTGAGGAAGCAAGCTTGACCAAGTCAAAGGCATTTCAAGAAGGTTCACTGATTCAAAAGAGAGAAGAAGGAAAGACGATTTCGCAGTTGTCGGAAGATCGATCAGTTAGGCGAAGAAATCATCATTTTACATCAAACCCTATCAACAAACCCGACTCAAGAGGTCAAGCGGGATAATGAAAGTCAAGTCATAGGCCAAAGGAGATGAAACGAAAGTCAATTGACCAAGATTGCAACTTACCTGATCGGGTAAGTGGTGTACCCGATCGGGGATGTCTGCTGATCCGAGTTTTTGGTTCGACTTCCTCCTTTTTGTCCTATGTGATGAATGCATGACCCCTTCCCCACGAAACCCTACTGCTATAAAAGGATGCCTCAGCCACCACATACCAATGTACCTCTTCTCTTCATATACTTCTCTTTAGATTAGAAACCCTAGATTAGGAGGAGAGAAACCTAGCCTCTCTTCTCTTGTCTAGATCATTTTCTTCTTCCTTTTTGTCTTTAGTTTCTTAGTTTATTTCTGTCTTTTATACATCAAATCCTTAGCCTAGATCAATAAGAATTTCATCTTTGTAATCTACTTTGTGTGGTTCAAGCGTTGTAATTCGTGGATCGACAATTCTATGCAAGGAATTTCTATTGTGGTTGTTTATATTTCATCATTGTCGTTGTTGATCGTCATCTAGGTATTCCTATTTTATCTTTTGTTTAACGTCTTTATATTTCTTATTTGATTGCTATTTGTACATGTTATTTTAGATTCAATTTCAATACCGTTGTAATCATTTCATTTCCCTAGATCGTCAATTTAGTGTCGTTATTATCGCCAATTAAAGAGTCTTAAAATATTGTCAAAACCACATAAACATGTCTATCCTAGTTTTTATTATTAACATCATCTTAGGTTTAAACAATACCATGAGTAAGTAGTCACCTTTCTAGGGTGTAGGGTAGCCATGTTAGGTTAATTAAAAGATGAAAATTGGATAAAGAAATTGTGCCTTTAAAACGTTGTGTCTATGCATGTTTGGATTGTAATGATAGTTAACGATTTCTGGCCAAAATCATTGACTAAAATGGAATTCTTTTCCAAAGTAGAAATACGTGAATTGAATAGACAAAGCATGACATGGTAGATTAAGACCTAGTAAATTGCCTAAAAGCCTGCTAGACCATCTGATCTATGGTTATAATGAACACATCATTCTTACGAACTCACAATGAATTATTTGCATGTTCTAAATCCAATTTCATCAATATGTCAATCTACATGTGTGAACCTACTTGCCTAGATTCTTTTCATCATTGTTAATCCATCACATGCTTTATTGTTTTCGTTTTGATTTGCTTTTATTCTGTTTTCATTTATGCTTTTTATTAGATTAGAAATCAAAACCCCAAAACCCAGATACTCGTTAGATAAGATTTAATTGCAAGACATTTCACACCCTATAGGAAACACCATCTCCCTGAGGATCGACCCCTACTTCCCTAATTACATTAATTTGTTGTTAGCCTAGTCTAGGTAATTATCTTTGACCAGGGCTTGCGACAGGCCGGATCACTAGGTCGTGCCGTGAAAGGAGGCCGATGGGCATCTTCTAGGTCATGGTGATCTGCATTATACAGTGTAAGATGGGTCAACAGGAATTGTCCACCCACGTTGGGTATTAACATCTTCGGGTCACTCGAGGAGTAGTAACTGGAAATACGTGGCCACGCTCGGAAGAGATCTCTGGTAGATTTTCCGGTCAGACAGTTACTCTCCCAGATCGAGAAAACCACTATATTTATAATTTTCAATCGCAAGTGCGACCTATAAGACACCTTGCGATGAGTGGGAGGATGTGACACAAAAGAGACAAGAGAAACGGTAGCACACAACTTGTCGAGACAAGTCGGAGATATTGTTGGAGTAGGAGTCCTCCTCAATAGTGTTGCTACATGCTCAACTTGTATCGGACAAGTGGGAGATTGTTGGAGTAAGTGTCCTCCACAATAGTGCATTTATATAATAAATTTCATTTGGAATATACGTGGCATGATTAGTATATTTTGATACTCCACGACAGTTCATTAACGTAAATCGGTAACGCTCAGCTGACTAGAGTTTCACGTTATTGTCGTATGACGGCGGTGATCAACTGATCCCTTTAGGTCACACCTATAGGATGAAACCCAAATAGTATAACTAATTATTTGTATATGATACAGTTAATTAGCGCATTACATATATTGATATGTACGTTTAGTTATGAGAGTTATTTATTGGAAATTGAGTTCGGAACTCATTCCACTTAAGTTTATTAGTCAATTATACGATAACTGGCTGAATAAATTTTACGTCTTACTTTAATACGATTAAATAAGATTTAATTTAATGATTAATAGTTAATTCATTAAATTAGTTGAGGTTATGCATATATTTTGAGGTAGAGGTAGAGGTAGTTTGTTAATTATATTTACAAAGAGTTGTAAAATAAATTAACTGGGCATTGTGGGACCCATTATATATTGATATAATGGTAAAATATCACTTAAAAGTTAAGTACATATTGTTTATTAATTTGTGTCATATAATTGTTATATGATCAAATTAATACTTAATTATACAAGATAATTAAACATATGATTATAAGTATTTGTGAGACAAATATAAAAAAATCAATATGGACAATTTTAGCTACATGTGAGCCGAAATTGTGCTCATGTAGAGCAATGATGATTGTTCTTATTTTGTTAGCACACTTATTCACATGATAGTGACATTGCCTACACTACTTTAATCATTTTGTACAAACCAACACATAAAGCATTTGCATGTGATTTAAAATTAGGCACATATATCCCACTTGTGTGGGTTGTGCCGTGAGATTGCACAAGAAAAAGAACAAGAGTTGTTCTTGTTTCTTGCTCAAGGTTTTAATTCATGTTTCATCTCTTTAACTCTCAATACACTAATATTCATCTATATTACTAGAGTAGTAATATTATTTATATTATTAAAAAGTGAAATCTCTTCTCATTATCTAGTACAATACTAGTAGAGATTATTTGGGTTGATTCTTGGGTGCAACAAGAAGGAGACCTTCTACTTTGGAGGTTGTATTTGGAGGATCATCCACTAATTCCATGCTCAAGAACAATAAGAAAAGAGTTTCTTATTGTGCCCATTTTGACCGAAAATTTCTCATTGTAAGGAAATTTCTTCTTATCCTTATATTTATGCTTTTATATTTGCATGCATGATAACTAGATCCTAAATCATCAAGTTAATGTAATTTAATGAACTAATTAGAAGATTCTAATTAGAGGTCTAGGACTTTCAGAAGGCTGAACCAAAGCGTAACAAAAAGAACGATCTTTGATCGATTTGAAAACAAAATTCATTTAGTTATTGGTTTTAATCGGATTCGAATAATTGTTAGTCTTATACCTGTCCATATCCATAGAAAATGATCGATATTTGACTTAGAAAAGCATTGAACTAACTTGAACTCCGAAACATAACATTGAACAAATGTTAGTATCGTTAGTATACAAACATAAGCGATAAAAATATAAATAAAAGATACTCTCTTTATCTCGCTCAACTGTTGTCCAATTCCTTTCTAAGGTGTCTCAATCAATTTTTATTCATTCTATATTTAGAAGGTTTTCAATGAGTAATTTGCTGAGCAAATGAGACTGTTTTCCACTTGTCATCCACTAAGTGAACCACATATGTCCCCTCACTTGTTCCTTGGTCTTTGTGCCAAAATAAAGGGATAAGAAATGACCGGGACAGAGTGAGTAATAAAGATGAGATTTTTTGCAGTCTCAATCTGCATGTAAATTGAGACATCGTCTTTGAGTCTTGCACGATCTTTGGATGTATATTTCAAACGAGAAAGGGTACATCGTAAACGAATTTAGTTTCAAAATTTTAAACCAGTATAGCTTAGTGTTGTTTTCAAATGCGATTTGTGACTTTGTTTCTGAACCAATTTTCAATCCAAAAGATGTTTTGGAATCGTTGAAGGATTTCGTTTTTGTATACGTAAAAATATCAGGGTTGTTACGTGTTTAAGTTGGTTCTAATTGGCCGAAAAGCGATCAGGTCACAGCCTTTGAAAAACACGAACAAAAGTGCAGTTTTCATGCTCCAATTTTCGTTTACTTCTAAGGTGTTTTGCTCGATTATCTTTGGCGTTTCAAAGGTAGTTATGGAGGATCTTTTACGCTCTGAAAAAATTGAGGAATATGATGGAGAAGTTGTGTGTAAAATTGTGTGTGAATGTCGTGTAAAAGAGAAGGAAATAACCGAGTATATACTCGGTTTATGGAAGGTGATTTTGTGTGATTATTTGTGTGATAATTTCCTGCTTTTTATTGAATATTTTTTCGCTTAGTATATCATATTCTAGCTGGTGTATGACAAGAAAAATATTGCATGGAATATTATGGAGAATATTGAGAGAGGAAGGAGTGTATTTGGACACACAAGGGGATCGTTTCGTGACTGATACCACTCGGCTTCATCAAGTTATTTTCTAGGGCTTTGGAATTTTTTTTCTTGATGAGGAAGCAAGGAATATGTGGTAGGATATGTCAGGTTTGGATAGGAATGAATGGATATGGGTTTGGATAGGTAGAAATGGGATGATTTGAGCTTGACAGGGACTCGGGTTGGAGCTTATTGTAGCGTGTTGATGGGATGGTGTTGGGGATCAAAAATGGGGTTGCTTTTGGTGGATTTTGGATGAGACTTGCATGGGGATGTAGGCCAATGAAAATTGGTGATGAGACAAAAAAACCGGCTTGAAAATCGAGTCCAAACCGATCTCGAAACGAGCTAGCTATTCGAGCTCGAAAATCGCTTTTAAATATCGAGTAATAAATTAATTTTAAAACTTCGTTAAAAATAAAAACGATAAAATAAATAAAAGATACGTAGCATCGACTTAAAAAAGTCGAGTTTAATAAAACTTCGTAAATTAAACTAGGAAAATTGCGTTTAATTTCATTTTAGAAATTCTTTTTAAAACGAAATAGGAAACGAGCATTTAAAATAAAATAAACGATTCAGTTTTAAATTAAATTACAATAAATCCTCAAAATTAATTATAAAAAGAGATTAATTTTGAAATAAAGCTTCTCTTTTAAATTAATGTGAAATAAAAAAATCTACATTTACTTCGTAAATGAACTCCAATAAACTGATCGGTGTTAGGACGATATTACATTTTGTCCTATCATCATCGGGCGTTGGTCGAGAGTCATATGAACTCCAATATCGACATATTCGGGTATGTACAACCCAATTTGACCGAGGCTTGGACAAGGCGAATGTCAAAGTATACCCCAAGTCTACTGACACGAGGATTCCACAGGTCGTTTTAGGTCCATTAGACTTGCGTACATAAGATTGCCAGCTATAGGACAAAGAGACAAAGAGACATACATAAGACGCTGATTCTGGATGCCTCGACATTTGCAATTGCATAGGTTCGTGGGTTGAGCCATCTAATTCAGAAGACGGCCTACGTATCCGTCTGTGACGAAATCAAACTCGTGTTGTAGTTCGACACAATGCTAGCATCTTTGGTTTTCTTGGTGAACACTACCCCTTGTCAGTTGTCGTTTGCTGAATAGGAATTTCCATAGGAAGTTGCCTTTCTTGCGTGATTGACATTAAACAGTAGTTTGGTCATACCAAGCTATTTGTGGATATCATTTTTTCTTATGCTTTGGTTGTAAATTGTAGCTCTGTCAAATCGAGTTTCATGCGGTTGTTAGATAGTGGCTCGTTATATGTGGATTTAAAATTGTAGTTCATTGTTTGGAACTGTTTGTGGTTTCATCCATTTCTTTGATTTGATTGGGTTCTCGACCCAGGTTCAATTTTGCTTCTTCGGGTTACTTACAGAAAACCAGTTGTACCCGACTTTCAATTGGGGTGGAGACGGAAATATACCGAGTACCTTGGACAAACTAGGGTAGAAACCGAGGCAATGGTCAATGGGGGAAGAAGTTGACCTTTCAGCGATCTATCGCGAATTCACAACATGTTGGCTGCTAGGGTGACTGCTGCACGTCGTCGCGTAACCTTTGGATTGATTATGCTTCACCTTTATATCTTTGAGGGAAGGAAAACGAAGTAACTTGTAGAGAACAATCGAAACTGCTTTCAGTAGTTTCTTAAATAGGAATGGAGCGCACTCTAGCTTGGCTTATTATAGCCTAACCTATCAAAGGCCTTAATGCAAAGAAGGCTCATCTAGAGACGGCATGAACTGGATGTACCCGTCTTTTACCGATTATTATGTCTTTTTTTGTTTTTTTTGTTCTTTTTCTTCTTCTTTTTCGATGTTTTTCTTTTTTCGACGTTTTTTTTTATGTCTTTCATTTTGACACGTTCCTTCATATGTTAACACCTTTAAAGTGTGGCTCTATGAGAGCCTAAGGTTGGTCAGTCGACCATCTTCTCCGTAAAGATATCTTGTCCATAACTTAATTCACAACCAAGAAAATGCACTATCAAGAGGCTTTCTGAATAACATGACCTACTGGAGGTACAAGTCGAAGGAATATGAAGGCCGCCACATCTGTTAGTTTATGTTTAGTCTTCGCCTGTCATCTTTTACTATTCCCCAGGATGCTGATAGAACTCGTCGGTTGAAGTTGTTGGATCTAGAGAGATCCACCCATATTTATCTTGATCGTGTCATGCGCCAAAGTGGCCGTAGGCAAACGATCCCTAAATTTGAGGCTGTCATTGGGGGATCTGCCAGATTATATAGTGCCATATGCGTGGAGTGGCTTGATGAGCGGTTTATCGCGAACCACTCAAGCAAAAATTTTTTATAAAACCCAACTAATGCGATAGGGGTAGTCGAGATCAGTCTCAAGGATGGTGGGGTTAGATTGGTAACAAGTCTAGGTTTTCATTCTAGTTTAGTCAAATACAAAGTTTGATTTTTATGTAAATAAATTAATAAGAAACAACTATGAAATGAACAAACTAATACTAATGCAAATTAGGGGAAAGTCAAGGTCTCGGGGTCACAAATATTAAGGAAATGAGTCGGGTCTCGTCTCAAGGAGAGGACGAGGTCGGTCTTCAAGCAATTCCGAGTCATGCTTATGCTTTCGCGTAAAGACAAGACCCCAAATTGACTCATCCAACCTTTCCCAATTAGGACAAGTCACAAAACAAGTGAAAGACTCAATCTTTCAATTAAGGCAGTGCAACAAACATGTGGTGTGCATGAGAATGAACACACATAAATCTCATGGTCTCAACACCATACTCAGACCACATTTAATCACAAAGACTTCCCTTTGACCCCAACAATAAACTACTCAAACATGATTAAGACAAACTTGAAGATTAATACAATAATAATAAAGGTAAACATTACTAATTACTAAATCTGCTAAAACTATATAATGAAAACGAAATTAAAAGGAAATAAAGAAGGAAAGATGAGAATTTTACCGATTAACATAAATGAGACGGAAAAGATACGATCTTTAATAAATACCCAATCTTTCGATTTAATCTTCATACAAAATCCGAGTGGAGTAAACTATTACACGATTAAACTAATTTTGGGGGAACGATTAAAGGAAGAAATTAATCTAAGATAATCTAATCTAATGAGAGGGGTAATTTTTATTATAATATCTGAAGAGTCTATTGCCTACTTTTTCAATTGTCCGTATAAGCGTGTAAAGTAATATCACTACAAAAAAAAGACATTTTGCGACGGATTTGTTGCGATGGAATTCAAATCCGTCGCAAAATTGACTTTGCGACGGAATTTTTGATGTTTTGCGACGGATGTTTTGCGACGGATTGCATTCCGTCGCAATACATCATTTTGCGACGGATTTTGCGACGGAAATTCCGTCGCAAGATGAATTCACCCGCGAAAAGATAAAATGAAAAAAAAAAAAAAAAAAAAAAATTTTTTGTGAATAGTTTTTGCGACGGATTTTGCGACGGAAATTCCGTCGCAAATAAATTTTTTTAGTGCAGGAAAATATATTTGCGACGGATTAATGGATTTGCGACGGAAATTCCGTCGCAAATCCATCCCGCATCGGAAAAAAACAGTACATTTCTTATGTTTATATAGAATCCCTCACTTCTTACATTGAATATGTGACTTATGAATTGAAGCGGAAAAAAATGCGGTTAAAAAAATCGCGCGAGATAAATTCACGCGCGAAATGATAAAATGAAAAAAAAAAAAAAAAAAATTTTTTTTTTTTGAATAGTGATTTGCGACGGAATTTGCGACGGAAATTCCGTCGCAAAAATTTGCGACGGAAATTTGCGACGGAGTGCTTGTGACGGAAATTCCGTCGCAAATGCCTTTTAGCGACGGATTTAAGGGTTAGCCGTGCCCTTTCTTGGATAGTAAGAAAGATATTAGGTTAAATTTACAAACCCCAATAAACATGTGCCTCCCTTGTGTAATAAGAAAAGATATTAGGTTTACATCTTACTTAAACCCTAATTGAACGTATAGGCTATTCACGAGTGGCGCGGCCCTTAAGCATTGACCACGTGAAACCCTAGTCCATTGTTGGGCTTTAGTAAATTAAATTAGGGTTTAGTCTTGAACATATATGAAAACCCTAGATAGCATAACAACTCATAAGTTGTTTTGCTAATCAATAGAGAAATCATAATAATATTCAAACTAAATAAATTTTAACCTTAATCTACTATAAATACTTTTTATCAAAAAGATTATTTAAAACTATATTCAAAAACCGTTTTATAAATATAAAACAGCCGCACTATATTTTGCAGCTCCAAAGTTATAGTAAGTTCACCTATAACTTTGAACTTGGTAAGTAAGGTTATAGTTAAAACAACTATAATTCTACTTCCCAAAATAACTATTGAAATTACCCTTATTATTGAACGACGACCTATACTACAAAATCTTCATGGAGATCTTCAGTATGTTTATCATCACTTCATTCAAATCATGAGCTCTTCATCTTGAACTCCACAAGCTTTTTTAAGACTTCGTCGTTGATCTTGAGCTAGTTATAGTAGAAACACTAATAACTTTGGTTCAGCATTTCCAAAGTTATAGTACAATGACCTTTAACTTTGCTTCACCTTTGCTTCACAAATCATCAAGGTTATAACTAAACTAGCTATAATTTGAAGTGCGAAACCATGCTTAATCTATCAAGACTTAAACAAACGATTACGATTACGAGCACACGCATATATATTATACAAACATACTTGTCATTATCAAAACATAATCATATAACTATATGGTTCAACAAATTCCCCCTTTTTGATGATGACAAGCCTCTAATGATTTGAGACTAAGGTAAGTTCCCCCTCAACATAATACTATAAAAATTATGGTAGTAGAACGCAAGATCAAAACATCTAAAGCTAAAGTATATAAATCTAAGGACCTTAAGAGATTAAGGGTCTTAACAAGGACAAAGCTTAGGCAATAACTCAAATCAAGGCCATTTCTTACCCCTCTTGACATCATCGAAAAAACGAGAAAAGATATAAAATGACTAGAATAATATAATCCAATGTTATTATATAACCAAATCAAAAGCACACATCACAAAATAAAATTAAGTTCCCAAAATAGAAACCATGTCGTCTATGGTAACTACTAAGCAAAAACTAACAACATAATCAAGTCATAACCAAGGTAAGGAATAATATGGCTTAAGACGTTGAAAGATTATAGGCTAAGTATTTATCAAGCTGAGATGTGAATTTGAGTAGGCTGAGGGCATTCATAAGGTTTATCAGTCCACCATCCGCACTCAAGTCCTCAATCATAACCAGACATTTGACCAAGATATTTTCGATGAAAAAGAAATTCGTTCAAAAACACCTCCTTAACACCCGTTAATATAAAATCAGTGCATGTAACTCACAACTTACAATAGCTAACATCGTTCTCAGTGCAAACAGGCTGAAATTCGCTTCATCATACGAGTAACAACACATACCATAAACACAACACATTCCTCCACAATTTTTTTCCCAGCTAAAAAGCAACACATTTTTAATACCATCTTAGCAACAACACGGTGTATCCATCCAATCTTATTTGATGCAAGACCACCCGAAATATTCCAACCCGATGTAGTCGAGCTCCAATAACACTTATCAAAGTATTCTTCTCCGTAAAAATTAGATTCGGTCTACTAACCTTAAGAGACATAAGCTTAAGTAACTAATCCCACATATGATTTAGATACCGTATCTTTCAGCATCAACCACACCTTATAGTAACTTCTCTTTCCCCAAACCTCTATTGACTGTCTTTTCGGAAGGCGGAACGGAAGACTGATATGAAGATTTCTTGACAGATTTTGCGGTAAAACACGGTGAATAGCGGAGAGTTTTAGTGGTTATTTTTTGTGATGAGGAAACAAATAGATAAGGATGAGTTTTAATCGAAATTGGATGGTATTATGTGAACACAGGTAATAGGTCATATAGTAGCAATAAGAATTGTGTGTGTCAATTGATATTTGAGAATGAGTATGTGCAATGTTAATATGGTAGGAATTGGTCATGACACATGTAATGCAATTAATTTCCACAAAGCAATTAACATATCAATAAATCTCACAATACAATACACACTTCTTCATAGATTATATGTAGTAGCGGAATATACGTACACAGTCATACATTCTCGTCAAAAACTAGTCAGTCACAGGAGCAAGAAAATTTTATGACAAGTTTTAATTATCGATTAAACCAATTTCCAACCGCAAAGTCTCAAAACGTTCTCTAACCAATGCTTTAGTCAGAATGTCAGCCAATTGTTTTTCCGTACTACAAAATTCAAGTCTCATGTTTCCTTTTTCTACTTGGTCTCTTAGAAAATGGTGTCTAATCTCTATGTGTTTTGTACGCGAGTGTTGGCGGGATTTTTTGAAATAATAATAGCACTCGTATTATCACATAAAATAGGAACACAAGCAACGTTCACACCATAATCAAATAATTGTTGCTTATGCCATAGTATTTGAGAACATACCATGGCTGCAACAATATCTTCAGCTTTTGCAATAGATAAGACAACTGAATTTTCTTTCTTTGACCCCATGAAATGATGCATGTGCAAACAAATGTTGCTATGTCAGATGTACTTTTTCTATCAAGTGAACAACTTATAATCTACAGCTGAATATCCTATGAGATCGAAATTACATTCCAGAAGGCACCATAGGTATAGTTTAGATGTACCAATCAAATACCTCAAAATTCTTTTAACTTCCACCATATGTGATTCTTTAGGACACGATTAAAATCGAGCAAAAACACACACACACTAAACATTATATCTGGTTTACTTGCAGTTACATAGAGAAGCGAGCCAATCATACCTCGATAAGTTATCTCATCGATAGACTTACCATTTTCATCTTTAGTTAATTTCTTGTCTGTGACCATAGGGGTGGCCATATGATGAGAATTTTCCATACCAAACTTTCTGATTAGCTCTTTGATGTATTTTTGTTGGTGTGTCATGATGCCTTCTTTGGTTTGTTGGATTTGTAGTCCAAGGAAGTACTTGAGTTCTCCCATCATGCTCATCTCATATTCTGAGGTCATCAACTCTGAAAAATAATCACAGAGTTTATTATTAGTTGAACCGAAAAGAATATCATCTACGTAAATTTGTACAACTAATTTATCTGACCCCTCCGATTTCATAAATAAGGTTTTATCGTCAGATCATCTTTTAAATCGCTTTGAAGTAAACAATTTCACAATCTGTAGTACCAAGCCCTTGGTGCTTGTTTCAAACCATATAACGCTTTATCTAGTTTAAAAACATGGTTTTGAAACTTGCTATCCAAGAATCCAGAGGGTTGCTGAACAAATACTTCTTCTTCCAGATATCCGTTAAGAAACGCGGTCTTAATATCCATTTGAAATAATTTAAGTCCTTTGTGAGCTGCAAATGCTACTAACAATCTAATAGTCTCAAGACGAGCTACGGGAGCGAAGGTTTCATCATAGCCAATCCCTTTTTGTTAATTGTATCCTTGAACAACCAATCTTGCTTTGTTTCGTACAATAACTCCCGTATCATGTAGCTTATTTTTGAACACTGATCTAGTGCCAATAACTGATCGTTCCTTTGGTCTAGGAATTAAGTGCCAAATTTTGTTCCTCTCAAATTGTTGTAATTCTTCTTGCATGACAACGATCCATTATGGTTCAGTGAGGGCTTCCTTGATGTTCTTTAGTTCAATGGTAGAAAGGAAGGAATAAAAGGAACAAAAGTTGTTTAACGATCTTCGTGTTTGAACACCCTTTCTTAAGCTAACAATGATTGAATCCATTGGATGTGAATCTTAATATTTCCACTTTGTAGAAGTCTCGGGCACTTCTTCATGAGAGTTTGAGGTAGAACCTTCAAATGTTTCGAAATAAAGGGTTGTTCCCCCTGAATTAAATACCGAGGTTATAGGTGAATCAAGTATAACTCTAGAGTCACTACTCTGATTTGAATTCAAGGTTATAGCTTCATCAGCTATAACTTTGGTACTTAATCCCTTGTTTTGAGAGGAAGTTATAATACTATCAATTATAATTTCAGCTCTCTTTCCATTATCATTTGAAGGAGTCTCAAACTCATCATTTGTGCCTTCGATCTCCTTTTCTTCTTCATCAAACTCTGGAGAATCATTCTCAGACAATTCAAAATCAGGTTCATTTTCATCTTTTTCATCTTTTTCATCATCCTGTATAAGCATCTCAAAAAGAATCATTTTCATCAAATATAACATGAGCACTTTCTTCAATGCATAATGTTCTTTTGCTAAAAACTTTATAGGCCTTACAATGATCAGAATAGCCAATAAAATCGCCTCATCAATCCTAGGATCAAATTTGCTTAATCTATTTTTGCCATTGTTATGAACGAAGCATTTACTCCGAAAGCACCGTAAGTGGGAAATATTAGGTTTTTGACCTCTAAGGAGTTCATAAGGGGTTTTCTTTAAAATTGGTCTGATCATAGCACGGTTATGAATATAGCACGAAGTACTAATGGCCTCAGCCCAAAAGTTACGAGGTAGACTACTACATAAGAGCATTATTCGAGCCATATCCTCTAGGGTTCTATTCATATGTTCAACGACACCATTTTGTTGTGGGGTTCGTGGTGCAGAAAAGGAGTGTCCTGCACCATTAACCCTACAATATTCAATAAAAGCTTGATTATCAATTTCGATGCCATGATCCGTACAAATTAAAACAAGATTTGACTTATATTTGTTTTGGAGGAGTTTCATAAGACAATCAAACTCATAGAAAGTCTCATGTTTAGAGTGCAAGAATATAGGCCAAAATATCTCAAATAATCATCAACTAGAACAAAGACATACCTAGATCCGCCTCTATTTCTTACCTTCATTGGGCCACAAAGATCCACATCTACAAATTCTAGGGCATGATTCGTGCTTACTACTCTTTTAGGTTTGAAGGATGATCTAACGTGCTTACATCGGACACAAGTGTCACACATCTTCTCATGATCAAACTTGATTTTACGCAAGCCTTCAACCAAGTGTTGATACCTTGTTTCTACACGTTCCGCCAACCACCCAGTGATGATTGGGCCGCATGTTTGATACGCGCGGAATATTCTGATTATTTTATTATATTTTCAAATTCTATCTTTTTAATAAAGTTATCTCGTTTTATCTTTTAAAATGGAAGTGTAGATCAACCACAATTCCGTAATAGAAGTGTGGGATTCTTCCTTCTTTAGTAGGAAACCCTTGGGGAAATGACGCAACAGGTTGATGAGTCCATTTTATATATATTTTAACTCCCTAGTTTAGCTCGATTTATTTGATTATTATACTTTGTTTAGTATACTTGTGAGCTAATTAAGTGTTCTAGGTGTATTGCTTGTGTTTTTTACAATTTGTAGGAATCTAAGCATTTAGTGGCTTTTTCCTAGCACATTAGCAAGCATTAAATTTCACTAAGCTAATGGAAGCCATGGAAGGATAGTATAGAGAATGACAAGCCCAAGCATGAAGACTTGTAAAATGGTTTGGTGTACAAATGAGAAACCAAAATGAAGTCCAACTTAAGGAGTCCAGAACTCAACATAAGGATGCTCTTTGGATGCTCATGGGATGCTAAACTATGCAATTAACCAGAGAATTAAGGAGTTTAAAGGCATAGCATAAGATTCCTCAAGCATTTAATGGAGTAATTAAGCTATTGTAGCCGGATTAGTAAAACCCCGATCGGGGTTTCCATTCCCCGATCGGGGTTTCCATTCCCCGATCGGGGTTTGGGCTATGTGAATGCATACGTTTCAAGTCCCTCTCCCTATATAAAGGAGAAGGACTTCGACACTTAGAGGCATCTTTTTGATCATATTCGACATCATTCTACACTCTAAAAACACTCTTTTACACAATATTATTAGTCATTAGATTAGGTTTAGAATAGTTTAGTTTCCATTAGTTGTTACAAATAATTCCTTTAAGTATTTCATTTTATATAACAAATTCATTTGCAAGTTATTTAGTTCCATTGTGTTTTTCAATTCCAAGTTTTATTTCCTTTGTTGAGGTAATTCTATTTCTTGTATTGTTTTGATATTTCCTTTGTCATTTACATTATTAGTTAGTTATCATGTTTACTTTATCATTTGTTATAAGATTAGCTATCATTATACAAGAATAGTCAGTTTGTCTAGGGAATTAGAGAAGTTATGCATAAATAATATTTGCAATTGTTGAAGTGAGATGTTATGATATCAAATAGTTGTTCTATCACATGCTTGCATTGTATTGTTAGTCTTTGATTATTAATCAGAATCCTTAATTAAATTCGTTATTTATTTCTATAAGTCGAGAGGCACGGAATTGAATTAGACTAACCATGTGTTAGTAGATCGACCTAGCCATAGCGAGAGTTCGTTAGGACCCGATCTGTGGTTGACACTAATATCGAGAGGTGGGTGTCTTTAGCCTAAACAATTATCGTTATTATCAATTTCCTAGTTTGACTTGAGCATTTACATAATTTGCATTTGTGACCCGAACTCCCTAGACTCTTCCTTTATTATTATTGTTGATTCATAAACCCAACCAAACCAATCTATAACCGACGTTGATAGAATTCGCCCCATAACAACTTGTATAGCAACTCCCTTCTCCTTGTGTTCTACCCCTATTACTACATTCATTTGTGTCTAGGTTATTTATCTTTTATTAGGTGTGCGATATCCTATCAAATTTTGGCGCCGTTGCCGGGGAGCACGGTTTTGTTTGCTGTTAGTTGTTGAATTTTGTCTTGTTTTTTTTATTTCGAGGAAAACGTGTTCCTTGAGACTATTCTCACGGTTTCCTTGTAGTTTTAGTTCCTTTTTCAGGTATTGAGACTATCTAATTTTGGCCTTACATAATGAATAACTATGGATTCCTATACCCACAACACAAGGATGAGCCTTTTCATGACTATCTTAACCGGTTTTATAACTATGGTGATCATCTCATGTCCCTTGGACAAGTCATTGATTGGGATTACATGGGTCAAATTATACTTGATAGCATGGATTTTGAGACACGAGAATTGGCTCTTTACATGAGTTGTGGTAGTGTCTACTACAAGAGAGGGGAGGAGCTTTGGAATTTCTTGAATTTCATGGCCTCCCAATGTCAAGAGGTAGCTTGCTAACAACCTTCCTCGCCGGTTTTCGAAGAGGAATGCTATGCGATTCTTGCTTGTTATCAACAAATGCAACAAATGCTCGCCCAACGCGAAGAGGAACGCCATGCGCGTCTGGTTCGTTGCCTTCAAATGCTTGAAGAAATGGCGCGATCGATCACTACTTGTGCTCTTCCACCCTCCAAATGTGAGTCTTTTCTCCCTAATGATTTTGAATTATTGGATGACGATGATGCTGGTCCTACTTTCTCTCTGGAAAGTCCCCTAATTATCATTACAATTGACCATTTAGAGACTCTTGTTGATGACATTGACCTTGTAGTAAATGACACACCTACCATGGATGATGTTGGGCTCGTTTGTAATAAAAGGGATGAGGTTTTACCCGAGTCATTTGAAACCTATGCAAATCCTTTTACTTGGGATATAGTTAATCCATTTAAGGTTTATGGAAGACTTAGTGCTACTAATTTAGAGGTTAAGTGGGATGAACCCCCAATTTTTGATGAGTCCTACCTCCTTGAGTTTTCATACCATCAATTTGAAACCATTTATAATGATAATTTAAGCACTAACAGTTTATTCTATGGTCTTAAGCATGATGCTAAATCTCTTACTGACGAGTGGAGTAGTACGGTGGTTCTCTTTGAAATCTCTAATGCGCATTTTGATAAGATTTATCCTTCCTTACCTTTGATCTTTCATGCTTATATTTTATCAATTGCTTACATTTGCTTTTGTATTGCTCATGCGCAAGAATATGATCAACTTCTAAGGGTGTTGACATGCTTTTTAGACGACAAAGGATACTCATTAGAATAAATTAGTTTTTGTCAATTTACAGTTTTTGGACAATTGCAATTTCAATTTGGTTGTAATAGTTAGACATTTAGACATTTAGTTTGCTTTAGTTTGTAGTAGCTTGTCTTTTGCAGGTACTTTGCTACTTGGATTGGACTACCCCGTTTTCAAGCTAGCTTGGGGGAGGCTTCTACACTTTAGTATGGATTCTTTCCTTCCTTTATTTCTGCATGTGTCATCCCATCTCCCCTTGTTGGTTTTTGTTTGTCCATGTTTGTGTCACTCATTGAGGATAATGTGTGTTCTAGCTTGGGGAAGGGATTTAGTAAGTCTAGTTATGAGAAATCTAATCTAAAAATCTGAAAATTGAAAGTAAAAGTTTGATGTTGTGTCCACCCAATTGTGTTTTGCATAATGTTATTCCTTCTTGCATTTCCTATATTGTAGTTCTTTTAAGCTAATGAATCATGCTTTATTGTCGGGATTTTGCATTCATTGGGATGTCTTGACATAGTGGGTGGGGGATGGAGTTTTGGACAAAGTAAACTTGATCTTGACATTAGTAAGCTACATATATGGTAAGGTAAAGCCTCCAATGGCCGGTGCATATATACCCGGTCTCATCTAGGTGTGTGTAGTTTCTCCTCTTGGTGTGCGTTACATCTAGACGCACATGTATGGTCTTTGTTCCATTTTGTATGAGTTATGCTATCATGATTGCAATAGAAGACATTCACTTGCTTGCTTACATAAATTGCCCAAAAATTACCCATTTCCTAGCTACATATAACATTGCCTACCTTTGTTGAGCTAGTGACTTGCTACTTGTGTTGGGGTGCTTTATATTTCGGATTTGCTAGAATTGTCACTATTGTAAGCTTGTCGTTGCGGGATTGCTGGTTCCCGTATCTTGGTGGATGTAGGCTTTAAAGAAAGAAAAAAAAATTTGAAAAAAATGAAAGATGCAAAATAATGAAGGAAAGAAAAGAAAGAAGCATGAGAAAAAAAAAAGAGAAAATTGATGAAAAAAGAAGAGAAGAAGAATGTGTTGCTTCCATTGTTGTATGAAGTATTTGATTTTGGGAAGTATACACGTGTCTTGTAATGTTAAAAGAGACAATATGGTGCTTTGGGCTCTGGTTCTTGTTGTTTGGGAAGAGTTAAGTTTTGGAATAAGCATTCTTACACATTTGGTTATCACTAGCTTGACATTAGCTCCACATGACCAAATTCATTTGTCCACCTTCTTACCCATTTCCCTTAGCCTTCTTCTTTGTATTATTGGCTTGTTTTCTTATGCATTATGATCATGACTAGCATTGTCTTGTTGATTTGGAATGTTTACCATACTAGATTGCGGGCGCATTCTCTTGAGTCGTAGATAAGAGAGTGTCATTCACATATATTTGCCATATTCATTTCATGAGTGTGAGTAGTATCCTGTGAGAAGTCCAATGTCATTTAAAGATCATGCAAGATTCGAAATATCCATGTGAAGTCCTTAATACCACGCCGTCGTGTAAATCTCATCCATGAATTGCTTTTTCCCGATGCCCAAGTTGTTTCGGGATTTGATTCATTGTACTTTAAAGCTACTAGTCAGGAATTGCATTTGGATAGGATGATTATAGAGTTCTGGCAATTCATAAAGTCTGGTCGTGGCGAGAGCTACTATAGTATTCTTTTTGAGTCAATTCTTTGGACTAGAGACTATTCGCCCAAGTCGACATAGTTTCTGATTGACTTTGATTTTTGCCCCAAACCATTCTGTAAAAAGGGGTGAATAGGCAATTATTGGGTCATGAAGGACTGTGAGTGTGACACCCTCAAATTTCCGGAAAAATAAACAAGTAATTTAAATAAATAAAAGATGAGAATACGTTTCTAATAGGTTCACTTTAGTGAAAATCGGTAAATTTTAAAACCGGAACCTACTATTAAATATATTCCTCATAACAAAGGTGTCTTAAAGAAAAAGGTTCATAACAAAAAGGAAATAATATTATACATAAGAGGTATCTAAAACGGGAGACATATCTCCCGTATAAAATACGGAAATAAAAGAGTGTATAATATAATATACAATCCTAAGAACCGAATATAGGTCCAAGGTAATACTTCACTCGCTAGCTCGTCAATGTACCCAAGTATGCATCACAAACCTGCCAACCGCATTAAATATAAACACGGAAGCCACAGTCAGTGGGGAGTAACTCCGAGTTCTCCCAGCCACGAAATGTCGAGTTTAATAAAACATGAATAACATAAAAGAGATGTATATGGAAAATACAAAACCTTCACAATACGATATGCTTTTCATGTTATGAAACAAATAACTAACATATAACCTAGCATATGAAAGCTATCATGTGAATCCGTTAACAACCTATAACACGAGGTAGGGAAGCTGGTATGCTAGCTCAGAGGTTACCTTTAAAACATGGCCATGATACACTCAACCCTAATCATACAAAAATATCATGTGAATTAGTTAACAACCGGTAATCCAAACTCTATCAACCTTAGCCGGCTTGCATCTCACCTTCTAAGATTCATAGAATCATCAAACATGAAAGACCAATACTTCTAGAAACAGGCATAAGTTCTTAGCACCGTCAAAAGTCGACTTCTGTAACTCGAGGCTATACCACAAGGTAGGAAAACATCCTATTCCTAGACTGATCAGACCTAGCGACAACAGCTAACCCATTCCCTGTCTCATGACTAACAGTGCATGAGAATCTCTACTAGGCGACCCCCTAAGCAGAGTTGGCTAGTACTTAAGCTGGCTCCATTCCCAAAGTGGAACTATTAGGCAGCCATGCTCCGACTTGGAGATAAACCCCCCAGGCCGGAACACAAAAGCTATCAAGCAGTGAACTATATACTCGTTAAAGATAGTAAGGCCTATCTATGACATGGTCCAAGATAATCATTTAGAATTAGAATGGTCAAGACGCCATATACTCATAATTCTCTATGGGTACTTAGTCAACACAACATATATCATACAATCAAACCGTCACGGGAACAACTTCCTATCATGTGACAAATTGCATATAACTCATATTCAAATAACATACCGCCTCATATCTACTAAGGCTAATTCATTAATTAAATACAACCTTAATTGAAGACAAATCCCCGACCCGAGTCCCGCGACGGGTCATCAGTCAAAACGGGGCTGACTAGATCTTAGTTTGACCAAACCCGTTTGGTCAAACCGGCTAGAAACAGAGTCTTTACCAATTAGACTTGAACATAAAATCCTCATATTCATTACATGTTATTTTATT
>JAIUZE010037573.1:0-16750 GCA_022085475.1 Heliosperma pusillum | reverse complement strand
GAGAGCGAATGAAAGCCGCTCAAGATAGACAGAAATCTTATGCCGATGTCCGTCGTCGACCACTTGAATTGGATGTTGATGATCGGGTATTCCTTAAAGTGTCACCAATGAAAGGAGTGAAACGGTTTGGAGTGAAAGGAAAGTTGAGTCCTAAATATATTGGACCGTTTCGTGTGCTTAAGAGAATTGGTCCCGTTGCTTATCGTTTGGAATTACCTCCGAACTTGAGTAAAGTTCATGATGTGTTCCATGTTTCCCAATTGAAGAAGTATATTAGTGATCCGAGTCATATTATTCAAGAAGAAGTGTTGGACTTGGAACCTAATTTGGCTTTGGAAGAAAGGCCGATTCGTATACTTGAAAGGGCTAACAAGCAACTCAGAAACAAAGTGGTACCCTTGGTTCGTATCCTTTGGCGTTGTGGAAACGTTGAAGCAGAAACTTGGGAACCCGAAGCTAAAATGTTAGCTAAATATCCCGAGCTCTTTGCTTGAGGTAAATCTCCTTCTTTCTTTCCTCTTTCTATTCGATTTATTCTTTCAAATATTCCGTTCCTTCTATCGAATATCATCTCTTATAGATAGATTATTAGAAGCTTTAGTTAGAAATTTTAGGCATAGATAGTAGAGTTATTACCTTTACTATAAATTTTTGAACTAAAAGCTTTTGGAAATGTTTTATGATTTCAAGTATTTTACCGTCAAGGAGTGTTGAGACTGGTTATTGGAGACGTTCGATAACTAGTTTTCTCATTTATTGATGCGAAAATGTATCTTTTAAGTCTTTGACTTGGGACGTCGATGTTCTTAACGGCAGACGAGAACCTTCCGCCCATTGATAAGACCCTGTATTTTTATTACAAATATATTTTTAACAGTTTTGAAATAGACCTACATATATGTTACTTTCCTTCTTCTAAGTTTCGAGGACGAAACTTTTTAAAAGGAGGGGTGATTGTAACAACCCGTAATTTGAAAGACCGAAATTATATTTGAAAAATAATAAATTTATTTTATTTTAATTTATTACGATTTATTTGAATTTATGATAATTTAATATAATTATTTGGAATTTATTCGGAATTAAAGAATAACTTTTACGGTTTAATCCCGAACATCATTTAACTATTCCCGAGCCAACTTAAATTCCGAAACAAACCCGAAACCCGACTTTGGCATGAGTCACACGCCCCATGTCATCTTTTTCCACTCACATTAGATATTTGAATTCTTTCGATTAAACTAATACAAATATCTAAGATATTTGTAACTTTATCGATCTGTCAACTTAAAACAAATCGCTTAAAAACAGACCCGATTTCCTCCTACTTCACACGCCTCTTTCCCCTCTTGTTCCCTTAGGATTAGATATTTTCCTTTCTTTTGATTAAACTAACATAATATCTAAATAATATCTAGATATTTGATTAAACTAAAATAATATCTAATAATATCTAAATAATTACCATAATATATTTATAAAACCCGAGTCAATTCCGTAACAACAAGTTCAAAACCCGACTCCCGTAATTCCCTATATTTACACGGCCCAACTCCCACTCTTACTCACTAATTATTTTTTCATTTTACATTAAATCAACTTAATATCTATTTAATACCTTCTTTAATATAATCATAATCGTTCTTCGTGTTCTTGATCGTTCTTGAGCGTTCTTGAGCAAAATCGTCACAAAACCTTCGTTACTTGGCCAACTCCGTCCTAACTTATATTTCTAGAGTCTCCTCTCCGCTCTTCATCTCTATGTACGTTTTATTTTCAATTCCGACAAAATCGTTTTCAACACTTTAATTGTTGAAATCAAGTTTTAATTCTAATAATGTTATTTTTGTCATTTCTTATAGGAGAAGATTATGAAGACGAGTTTGGTGACTCGTATATTTTAGAAGAAGATGAGTAGACGGGTTTTTAGTTCTTATTTTGGTGCTATTTGATTTTGTGCTAGCTAAGGTAACGATTACCGAGTTACTCGACGAATTAATGTTACATATTTTTGTTATTGTTTTGTTTGTGTTATTTACGGTTTTTAAGTAGTAACATGTTAGGTTGTTATTATTATTATGTTGTATGAATTTTTAACATATTTAGTATTTTTGACATGTTGGATGATTTGTTCATAATCATGATTTTTGTATGAATGATGGTTGAATTGGTTGTTAAAATGGATGGTTGTTAATTAAAACATGTTAGAAATAATTTGGGGTTGTTCTATGGTGGTGGCCGTGTGTGGTGGCCGTGTGTGGTGGCTGAAAACCGGCCGGTTCAGTTCCGGTTCAGCCCGGTCCAGGCCGGTTCAGACCCGGTCTGGGTTGGTCCGTGATTTGGCCTTTGGGCTTGTGTCGATACTTGATTGTTTTGTTGTTGTTTTGACGGGTTTTAAATATGTTAAGCATGCGGGAAATATTAAGAAACGGTTTTAGAAATAGTTGACCAAAACCGGCCCAAACCAGACCCGTGGGCCCAGTCCAGGCCCGGTTCAATCTCGGTCCAGCCCATGACCCGTGAGCCCCTTTGAACTTGTGACGGTTTTTGAGTTTATTGTTATTATTATATCATGTTTTGTAATATTTAGCAAGTGGGAAATTTTAATAAGTAAATATTTAATTAAAAAGTTTTCATAAAATTATTATTTTTCACATGTTAGAAATTATAGCATGAGATTGTAGTTTAATTTGATATCCTTTAAGTCAAGCGGGTTTCGTAAGAATTAATAATTCACATGTTAGAAATTAGAATAAAATAGCATGAAATGAATATGATGTTCTTATGTTCCAGCCTAAATGGCTAAGACTCTGTTTCTAGCCGGTTTGAACAAACGGGTTTGGTCAAACTAAGATCTAGTCAGCCCCGTTTTGACTGATGACCCGTCGCGGGACTCGGGTCGGGGATTTGTCTTCAAGTAAGGTTGTATTTAATTAATGAATTAGCCTTAGTAGATATGAGGCGATATGAGATTTGAATATGATTTATATGCAATTAGTCACATGATAGGAAGTTTTTCCCGTGACTGTTTAATTGTATGATATATGTCGTGTTGACTAAGTACCCATAGAGAATTATGATTATATGGCGTCTTGACCATTCTAATTCTAAATGAGCACCTTGGGCCATGACATTGATACGCCATATTATCTTTAACGAGTATATGTTCACCGTTGATAGCTTTTGTGTTCCCGGCTTGGTGGGTTTATATCCAAGTTGGGGCATGGCTGCCTAATTGCTTCCACTTTGGGAATGGAGCCAGCTTAAGTACTAGCCAACTCTGCTTAGGGGGTCGCATAGTAGAGATTCTCATGTACTTTTGGTCATGAGACAGGGAATGGGTTAGCTGTTGTCTCTAGGTCTGATCAGTCTAGGACTAGGATGTTTTCCTACCTTGTGGCATAGCCTCGAGTTACAGAAGTCGACTATTGACGGTGCTAAGAACTTATGCCTGTTTCTAGACGTATTGGTCTTTAATGTTTGATGATTCTATGAATCTTAGAAGGTGAGATGCAAGCCGGCTAAGGTTGATAGAGTTTGGATTACCGGTTGTTAACTGATTCACATGATAGTTTGTATGTTTAGGGTTGAGTTGTATTATGGCCATGTTTTAAATGTAACCTCTGAGCTAAGATACTAGCTTCCCTACCTCGTGGTACAGGTTTTTAACCGATTCACATGATAGCTTGCATGAGTAGCTTATCCTTCATATGCTAGGTTATATGTTAGTTATTTGTTTCATAACATGAAAAGCATATCGTATATGTTAAGGTTTTGTATTTTCCATATACATCTCTTTTATGTTATTTATGTTTTATTAAACTCGACATTTCGTGGCTGGGAGAACTCGGAGTTACTCCCCACTGACTGTGGCTTCCGTGTTTATATTTAATGCGGTTGGCAGGTTTGTGATGCATACTTGGGTACATTGACGAGCTAGCGAGTGAAGTATGACCTTGGACCTATATTCGGTTCTTAGGATTGTATTATATTATACACTCTTTTATTTCCGTATTTATACGGGAGATATGTCTCCCGTTTTGGATACTTCTTATGTATAATATTATTTCCTTTTTGTTATGAACCTTTTCTTTAAGACACCTTTGTTATGATGAATATATTTAATGGTAGGTTCCCGTTTTAAAATTTACCGATTTTCACTAAAGTGAACCTATTAAAAATGTATTCTCATCTTTTATTTATTTAAATTACTAGTTTATCTTTCCGCAAATTTGAGGGTGTCACAGCTAGAATCAAGTTAGAAACTATCTTCAAGGCTACTTGAGCATCACACACCTTATACTTCTTGTTGCATTCTTAATGCATTTCAGGAGCATCAGATTTAGGGACACCAAAATCCAAAGAGGTCCCCTTTATCTCTAAAGTTACTGAGGTACAATCTTGCAAGCACGATTCAGCCACAATAGCAATTGTAGGCACAACCACATTAGGAGTTGTAGGTTTGACAACCAGTTTATAAAAATGACCCACCTTTTTTGTCTTAACTTGATTCAGCTTACAAGACCTTTCAAGATGACCAATCTTCCCACACTTTTGACATTAATAAGGTAACCATTCATACATAATCTTTTGTTGAGAAGGTCCAAAAGGGGTATTTAGGGAGATAGATTCAGGAAGTTTACTAGATATATCAGCCTCCACCAAGACCCTGGCAAAAGACAGCTTGGTTTTACTGGTAGTTAGGATATCAACAAACATATGTCTTCCTATTTTGCTTGCCATTTTACTAAGTACAATGTTGGACCAAATATAAGGGTCAAGATCAGGGAATAAGACCCAGATAGGAATACTGAACACTTTTTCCATAACAGTAGAGAAAGAAGGATCGGAGTCCATTGCTTCAGAATTAGAGAGTAAGTGTTTAGTTTCCAAGGGCCCTCTTTCAGAACATTGTTTAGGTCAATTTCAGAAGAGAATTGAAAGCTAAACCACCCTTTCTTAAAGTATTGAACTGAAGGTTTAGCAATACTACCCCAACTCTAACCAACAAAATCAGTCATTTGCTGCAAGATAGGTTTTAATTTAAATAACATGACCCATATGTGTGAACTGCCAGAATTTAAGTTCATCTTTAAAATCATCAACTCCTACATCAACATTTCCATCATTCTGACTGTCCTTATGAAAAACAAATTCATGCATATCTGACTTTTGGGTTTAACCATGTCAGACCATTTTCGTTTATTACCCCCACTTTGCCCCGTAGACTCAGGAACAACAGCCGTCTTACCCTGAGCAACAGAATTTTCATCATTTTCCCCATTATTCACAATTGAAGAACAGACTACAGGGATATTTGGAAAAGAATGGTCATCAAGATCAAGAACAACAGAGTTAAGCCGAGGAGTAGCAGGATTTATCTTCATTTCACTTTTTGTTATTCGCAGATTGAATTGCATCAATAATGATATCATTCAAATTCAAAGAATTTTGCAATGAAGAAAAATAGGTCTAGTCAAATTTATCAGAATTCCCCTCCAAATTATCATCATAATGATTAGGAGAACAAGAGGAATTCAATGGTATCCTTGTTTTGGGTGGCCTTCATATACCGCGCTTCATAGAGCTCTTAAAAACAGCAACAATGGCGTCGAGTTTCAGAGAATTAGTTATAGAGAGAGAAAGTTCATCTCTCTACGTCGTATTATTATTATTTTATTATTATTATGCAACTTTTATTAATAGCAACAACAAATTTACAAGAAATTAGTAGGCAACCTAGATACTATCTGGGCCCCTACCTCTATAGAAATAGCGAAAGTAATCCTGATAAAAATATAAGCAACAACAGCGCCCCTTGATCCTGGCTCAACGAGAATTTCTAAATCCGTTTGAGGAAGACAACAACATCAGCCTCTAACTCTCCAAGTGAAGAGAAGAAGAAAGGCAAAAAAACCATAGCCAAGCTGCAAACACAAGTCTCGATACTTAGCGCATTTGCGCTGAGCAGCATCAACCACCACACGACCAGGCACAAAATCAGACATCCCGGCCTGAGTCAAAGGGGAAGACCCAGTCAGATTCACACACACATTACGCCCCCTAACACATGAATAGAAAAACACATCCGAAAGACGAAGGGGCTTATCATTTCCATCGATCAAACAAATATCCACCTCCTTGCCAGCCGAAATCCCTTACCGAGACCAGATATCCAAGAAGATCTCACGAACAAGGTTATATCAATGTTTTATAGCAACAACCCCAGCACACGACACATCATGATCACCATAAATATGTCCCTCAAAGACCCGACAACAAGGCCTAGACACAAGAAATAAAGGAATACCTAGCCGATAACTAAGAACACTACGCTAAGTCTGACCATTCATAGTTTGCCTCAACCCAAAAATAGGGACCGCCCGTAGCCAATCGGAAGTATAATCACCCTGGTGAGACTTCCACAAAGCTACATGTGGAGGGGTCAAGGAGAAACTAGATTCCACGGAAGAAGCAACCATCGTGAAATATATATCTGCCAATTTCTTTATAAGTTTGGGGGTAGCGATCTCACTAGGAGTACTCAAATATCAGAACTTGTAAACTCATTAAACACCCGCAAGGCAACGTCAAAAGTAGGTCCAAGAGCTATGATATGAGGGGGGCGAAGAATATTAGCATATCCAGTTCGGCAGTTTTCAAGCGGGATGCCAAGAAAGCATAATGCAAAACATCCCCAACGGCATAAACACCAAGCCCACCAAAATGAAAGGGCAAGGTAGCAAGTCGCCATTGCCAATCAGCGAAACCAGGCCCGGACGCGATAACAATATGTTCCAAGCTGAAACGAAGCGTCATGTCAAAAGAAATTCGGGCCAACTCAAAAACATGGGGGACAAGTACGTAATGCAAACTAGAGCTTAGAAATACGAGCACAAGCACGAATCAACAACACCTGACACTGCGGAACGTCAATCCTAGCAACAGTCTCCATAAGCTATATGGTCCCGGTCACACTTTTCAACACAAGCTCACTGCTGAAAACTGAGCACGCACTGACAGAGCCACCAAGAAATTTGACACCACGCAATGGTCGAGAAATAGTAGGGGGGAATATGGCGGAGAGCTGACTCTTGGGATCGTCAGAAGGCCAGAAAACTTCGGTTTTACCAACATTAAGATGAAGGCCTGATCGAGGGCCATCCTTTATTATCAGCTCTTAAGACCCTCCCCACAACCAGGGTATCCCCAACAATAGTACCATCATTTAAGTACCAAGCCTTCTAGCACAAGTCAAAAGAATCTCTGATCTTACAAACCAAATGGTGTAACACCAAAGAAAAAAGAAGAGGGCCTAGGGGTCCCCATGCTGAACCCTTTGCCACGACTATAAGATGTGCTCCCCGTAATAAAAGAGGGCAAGATTAGAATAGCAAAACTCAACCCAGCGGGAGGGAACAGGGCAATCACATCGGACCTCTCAAGCATGATCTCACGGTAAACCAAATTAAAGGCATTTTTAAAGTCAATCAACAACATGGAAAGACCCACATCATCACCACGATCCTCAACAAGTTGATTAGGGAATGCAAAATAGCCTCCCCTCCATCGGATGCCCCGATCCCAAACTGAAGACCATCAAAATAACCACCCAAAGAAGGGCCAATCATGAAAGAACCTACCTTAGAGACAAGCCGTCTCCAAACAGTTCCCACCACAATGGGACGAATACCGCCACCTGGTTTAACAAGTGGGGTTAATGGGGCACTGACAATGTACTTGCCCAAAGCCTGTAGACATCGTCCCTCAAGGAAAAGATTAACCACCCGAGTGATAGAGGCAATCAAGTCATCAGAAATAGCAACAACGACACCGCTAAAACAATCCAGGAGGTGCTGAGCGCGAAAGCCCTCTCTCCGACAAGACGTGCCACGCGGAAAACTCCTAATCATGTCTAAAACACTACTCGAAGAATCAATAAAGGGATGGTGAGAGGCAGAAAAAAGAGGCAAGATGAGAGATGGAGCGAGTGGGTGCTTATCTCGTGAGGCCTCTAGAGTATCAACATAGTAAGGAACAACACCAGATAAAGAAAGAATCCAAACAACACCAGAATAATGACCGTCGCAAATTTTTCTCCGGCACTGTTGGATATTAAGCTCACTTAAGTCTAGGTCCTCCTCCTCTACACTAAAGGAAGGCGAAACCTCAGCTAATGTCTCTCGCACAAGCTGTAAATTGCCCCTATGCACACTCTAAGTACGAATAGCACTAGTGATACTCTCCTACACTCAAGATTACGCCTTGGGGAAAAGGTCTTAAGTATACAAAGAGGCAACACAAGCACGTTAACCCAGCATGAGATATCATCGGAGGAGTTAGCCACATCGTCTAGAGAACCCTTAAAAACCCTAGAAAACCCGAGCTGACACTTAGGAGGGGTGGATTTCACAGTACCCAATCCCTTTGACAGCAAACGGTCAAGTAAAGTCACATTAAAATCACATATATCAGGCTCGTTCATGATATACCAATGCTCACTTCTGTGAATGAGTGGCTAGGGATTCATTTCCAAATGAAAGACTTAGGAGAGGCCCAGCGCATCTTAGGTATCCGGATCTATAGAGATAGATCTAAAAGGATTCTAGCATTAAGTCAAGAAACTTATATTGATAAAATTCTTGATCGGTTCAACATGAAAGACTCTAAGAGAGGCGTTCTTCCTATGGGTACTGGGATCACTTTGAGCAAGTCAGAGTGCCCTACCAAACCCAAGGAGGTTGAACGCATGAAATTGATCCCTTACGCATCCACTGTTGGATCAATCATGTATGCTATGATGTGCACTCGTCCCGATGTGGCATATGCTTTGAGCATGACAAGTCATTACCAAACCAATCCAGGTGAGAGTCACTGGCCTGGATAGCCGTAAAGAACATCCTTAAGTACTTAAGAAGGACTAAGGATTCGTTCTTAGTGTTAAGAGGTGAGATTGAGTTGCGTGTAAAGGGTTACACGGACGCAAGTTTCCAGACAGATAGGGATGATATGAAATCCCAATCCGGCTATGTTTATTTGATGAATGGAGGATCTGTTTGCTGGAAGAGTTTCAAGCAAAGCGTTACAGCGGATTCTACAACAGAAGCAGAGTACCTTGCAGCATCTGAAGCTGCAAAGGAAGCTGTGTGGATTCGGCAACTTTTGGAAGGACTAGCTGTAGTCCCTACTGCCAAAGATCCTATCACGATTTATTGTGATAACAGTGGGGCTATCTTTCAAGCTAAAGAGCCCAAGTCTAGTAATAAGTCTAGACATGTACTTAGGAAATATCATGTAATTATAGATTACATGGAAAGAAAGGAAATTGACATTTGTAAGGTTGGGACAGATGATAATATTGCTGATCCTTTAACCAAGCCTTTATCAAAGGCTAAGCATGATGGTCATAACGCCACAATAGGATTGAAACGAGTACCATAATTCCTTTAGATTATGTAATATGTAATAATTGAATGTTGTATTAATTATTTCATATATGATAATTGCATTCATTGTTCGAGTTTTATTATAAACTCTTTTATTTAGTTTGACTAAATTTAATACTTTGTTTATCCGAATAGATTGTAAGACAATGTTGGACCCTATTCAAGTGAATAGGACAAACTTAGTATTTTGTCCCTAGTCACTCAATGAGGTGACGTCTCTAAGTGACTAGATTGTAAGTCGATCGATGGTTGGTTCAGCACCATTGGGTCATGGAGATGACTGGTCGATTACATAGACAGACTGTATGATACTCTGTCGGACAGTGACCTTTGTAGATACCCTTAAATCAATTAATTGATGCCTGGTCGTGGCAGGGTCTTCTATCTTACTCCTATGAGTCGATTCTTTTGACTGGTGACCGTCTATCTGAGTCGGTGCAGTTTCCGATTGGTTTTGGTTGGTGTTCTAGGTCATGCCGTGAAAGGAGGCCAATGGACATCTTCTGGGTCATGGTGATCTGCATCATACAGAGTTGATGAATCAACAGGAATTGTCCACCCACGTTGGGTACTAACATCTTCAGGCCACTCGAGGAGTAGTTACTGTAAATGCATGGCCACGCTCGGATAGGGATCTATGGTAGATTTTTCGGTCAGACGGTTACTCTCCATATCAAGAAAACCACTCTAGATATAATCAATCGCAAGTGCGACCTGAAAGACACCTTGCGTTTAGTGGGAGATGTGATAAACAGACAAGAGAATTGGTGACGCACACTTGTGTCAGACAAGTGGGAGATTGTTGGAGTAGATGTCCTCCACAATAGTGCGTCACATAATAAATCTCATTAAGGAATATAATTGAGATATATATTGACTATATATATGTGTTTAGTCAGTTGATTAACGTAAATCAATAACGGTTGGCTGACTAGAGTTTGACGTTATTGTCGTATGACGGCGGTGATCAACTGATCCCTTTCGGTCACACCTATAGGATGAGTGTAACACCCGGAAATGTACCCTATTTTTCTAGTGAAAATATTTTACGGATACTTTTCAGCAGATTTAAGTTTTAAATTAGAATTTTATGTTCCGAGTCGAATTTTGAAATTCCGAGTTCGTATTTGGAATTTCCGCGAGATTTCATGAGAATCCCGTCTTAAGGCGAGTTTGACTTTTCGTTGACTTTTTCCTTCATATACTCCCTCAAACCCTAACTCCTTCTTTCATTTTCCACTTACTCTTTCTTCCTCATCAAACCACCAAAACCTTGCCTCCATTTTTGATCCGTCTTAGATTCGTCGTTACTCCTTCGTTACTCGCTCAAATTCACGTAAGTTCGTCTCATTCTTCTCCTCTTACCTTCCTCTATCCGTATTGGTAATAAAATTACCGTCTTTCTCGCTTTTTAAATTATCCGTCTTTCTCAAGGTGAATGATATTCATCTTTTATTATCTAATTGTTTGTAGGTGGAGACTAGGAAGGTTTAGAATCGATTAAAGACGCGTAAAGGTAAAGGTGAAGAGTTACTCGATATCATTTACGTGTTTTACATGCTTATATGCTAGAAATCGTATTATATTATGATTAGTAAGTTTAGGAATTATGTTATGGATGATGATTGTTGTTATTTGATGATGGTTGATGATGAATATTGATTGTTGATAGTTGATAGAAGTGATTTATGAAAATTGGAAATGATAGAAATGGTGTTTGTTGTTCTCGGGTGGACTCGTGCAGTTTCACTGCATTGACCCCTTTTCGTAAAATGATCATATCTCCTTCGTTAATTGCTTGTTTTAGGCTTATGACCATTCGTTGGAACCGTAAGAGGATAAGCTATCACCTCGACTTAGAATTTCTGAATTTTCATATCTAAAACTCTAGTTATGACCGTTTAAAGTGGACCCTTGTTTTCGTTGGGTTCCAAACAACGTTGTTTTGGGGGGTGATCTATGTTTTTATTCGTTATGCTTCACAAACTTGTTCTAATGCTTATGTATCATGTATTGATTCATTTTTATCATAGTTAAGTTTATATATTTCCCTATTCACATGTTTTGTGACGGTTTGTGGTATGTCCTACTTTGAGTCGTTTTTTACAAATGTTACGGTTTGAGCACTATTTTGGTATGTGCTTTGTACTCTCATTCCCTTGGCTACCTCCACGTTCGTAAGGCTGGAATGTCGGAACGGGGAGGTATCCTACTGCTTAATTGCATGTGTTAGTGGGCATACGACGACGTTGTGGGGAGGCGAACGCATTGCGTTGATCGACCCGGCCGTCAAATGTTGTGTACTTGCGAGGTGGTGTTATTTGCATGTAGCGTACCGCTTGTTATGAGGCTTGAGATCTTTTCCGCCTCTTTCGTGAATTGATCTACCGAATTTGGGGTACTCGGCATATATATTGTAAGACCGAGTCTTGGATGCGAAACGTTATCGCATGTCGAATCGGAAAAACGTGATTCCGAGATCCTGGCCAGGTTTAGACTAGGACCGTATTATTATCGTCGTGCTACCAGGAGGAAATTAGTCTACATATACGAAATGTGATCGTGTGTGATGCGTTCAGGAAATGGGATCTCGTGGATTGCCTTTTAATCATACTTACCATGTACACGATGCTAGTGCGTTTCATTTACCGTGAGAGAGTCGTCTTGTGTCGTCGTTCTTGAATGCGTGATTTCATGATATTATTCATGGTCATTGCATGATTGGGCACCGTCTAGTATTGGGTTGGTTGTTTGAATGGATGATAACATGTTGGATTTATTGTGATCATCGCATGACTTGACTTGGTTTGTCTGTCGAGTCTCAATCTTATCAATCTTATACCGCTAACGGTGAGATGTAAGCCCTAGTGAGCGTATTCGGTTGCCTAAGAGTGTCTTCCCCGAGTCTTTGTATAACATGATGGATTCGGATTTGTACCTCTTATGCTCTTATCATTATATATTAATTGCCTATCTATCCTTATCGTATCTCACATGTATATCTATATATGCATGCTTCTACTTTTGTATTTCCGTTTATGTACGTTTAATGTGATATGGCTGGGAGAACCCGGAGTTACTCCCCACTGATTGTGGCGTTCATGTTTTTCATAAATGAACAGGTTGCTTGCATGGATGGCTTTTTGCTTATGCTATTTTGGGTTCGGGTGTGAGCTAGCGGGCGTTGTCCCTGGATGAAACACCTCTAGACGTTGTTTAGCTAGTTGCTAATTACTTTGTCTTTTGTTAACATTTTGAGAGACTCCGTCTCTTTGTTATATTCCGTACTTAGTTTGTAATATTTTGACACTCCTCGTTTTATCTATCTTGCATGTATAAAGGTTTTTAAAAATACCGTATTTCCGACTAGACGGGGTAATTTCATCTTGAACTATGATAGATGGGGTAAATCCGACTAGACGGGGTAATTTCATCATGCTTGTATGTTTTATATTTCCGCATTCGCGAGGGTTGTCACAATGAGACCCAAATAGTAACTAATTATTTGTATATGATACAGTTGATTAGTCCATTACATATAATTGATATTTACGAGAGTTAATTATTAGAAAATGAGTTAGGAACTCAAATTCGATTTAGTTTATTTTTCAACTATGTAATAATTACCTAATAAATTTATATCTTATTTTAATATGATTAAATAAGATCTAACTTAGTAATTAATCGTTAAATTACTAAATTAGTTGAGGTTTTGAGATAGAGGTAATTAGTTAATTATATTTACAAGGAGTTGTAATATAAATTAACTAAGCATTGTAGGACCCATTATATATTGATATAATGGTAAAATATCACTTAAATGTTTAGTACATATTGTTTATTAATTTGTGTCATATAATTGTTATATGATCAAATTAACACTTAATTATATAAGATAATTAAACATATGATTAATAAGTATTTGTGGGACAAATATCAAAAATCAAAATGGACCATATTGAGCCAAATATGGCCGGTCATGGTAGTAGTAGTAGTGATGATAGTTGTTCTTGATTATGCAAACAAGCAACCTTATGATAGTGACATTTCATGCACTCCAAAATCATTACAAACACTACTACACTCTCCTACATTGCATGTGAATAAAATAACAAAATAAGAGGCCATTTGCGACATACATGGTCCGGCCAAAATGGCTATAAAATGAACAATAGTTGTTCATTTTTTCACTATTTGATTTTGTGCTTAATTCACATATCTCTCTAAAACTCATCTTCTCACTAAAACTCTCATAATACTAATATTTATTAAGTATTACTAGTGTAGTAATATATACTAATATTAGTAGTATTATATCTATCTTTTTATCTAGTTAATAATAAGGTTAGATTATTTGGTTTCATCTTTGTGCAACTTAAAGGAGGTCTTCTACTTTGGAGATTTTTCTAGGATCATCCTTGATTATAGCTCAAGATCAATAAGAAGGAGTTCTTATTGTGCCAATTTATTTCCATTTGAATGTGAGGAAATTTCTTCTTTTATATAATGTCTTTATATTTGCATGCATGTTACATAGATCAATAAAGACTAAATTAACAAGTAATTTAGTAACTAATTAGAGGAGTCTAATTAAGGTCTATGGACTTTCACAGGTGACAAAGACAAAGTGGGAGGTCGGGGAATATCATAAAGAATAAAAGTATCAACAGTATCACCACAATCAGGGGGTGATACAAAATCCGACCCCTTACCGTGACGGCACTTAGAGCGAAGAGTATGAGTCTTTAAGCAAACACAACATAGCCAAATACCTATACGCTTAAACGTAAGCTCAGCTTCAGAAAAAACAGACAAATTAGGAGAGAGGGTGTGACGGGTAATAACCTGAGCTTCCCCGGAACAATGTCGGTCTCGCAGGTGCGTTATCATTGAGGTCTTAAAAAGACCATTACCATTACCATCTTGACAACCAAATATACCCACAAACGGACAATGAAATTGAACAAATTCAGGCATGACACAGATGAAGCACGAAGGAAACAAAGCTATCACTAAGTAGATTATACGACAAAACAAAAAGTCACGTGCATGAATGGAACCTACGCATGAATCACGCAAGAACCACGGATGACACGACCAAAACACTACCACAAAAACCAAGTAAACCCCTCTCCGGACGGACACCTACGCAAACACGGTGACAAACTATGGCAAGAAAGGTACAACAACCAGAGGAACACACGAAACAAAGACGACGCACAAAGTGGCAGCTGCCCTAAACAAAAACAGCAATTCTGAAACGCGAAGAAAGGCGGCTTACCACCAGCGACGATAAACGAACCGGTAGATGACAGGCACAGTGACCACAGATGACACTCGGCGGCCCCTCACGACGGACAACCTAATCTGGAACCCAAGCAACCAGGACACGAAAAAAAAAAAGGAACCCTAAAAGAGACCTAATCCATTAAAGGAAAGACAGACCGATTTGGTCGGCCAACGACCAAATCGAAAAAATCGTCGATCGCCTCACTGTAACACCCGGAAATGTACCCTATTTTTCTAGTAGAAATATTTTACGAAATCTTTTCAGTAATTTTTAAGTTATAAATTATAATTTTAAGTTCCGAGTCGAATTTAGAATTTCCGAGTTCGTATTTGGAAATTCTGCGAGATTTCATGAAAAAGCCGTCTTAAGTCTAGTTTGACTTTTCTGGACTTTAGAAATCGTATTTGACTTTTTCTCTCATAACTCACACAACTCATACTCCTTAACCTAAAATCTCATTTAAACACAAAATCAAACCTAGTTTTCTTCTTCCTTAAGAAATCAATTTCCCTCTTTGATTTCCATCTTAGATTTGGCGTAGTTTCTTCGTTACTCGATAGAAGTTACGTAAGTTCATCTTATTCTTCCTCCCGTACCTTCCTCTATCCGTATTGATAATAAAATTATCGTCTTTCTCGCTTTTTAAGCATTCCGTCTTTCTCAAGATGAAATTTATTCATCTTTTTACGATCTATTTGTAGGTGGCGACCTCCAAGATCCCGACAAAGACTATTTCCTTATAGAAGAGGAGCTTGACGATCATTAGAGACGCTAAAAGGTAACGGTGAAGGGTTACTCGGTATTACTTACGTGTTTTACATGTTTATATGCTAGAAATCGTATTAGATTACGATTAGGAAGGTTAGAATCCATGCTATGATTAATGAATGATGTTATATGATGAATATTGATGATATATGTTGATTGTTGATGATTATTGGAAGTATAATTGAGTTTTGAAATGAATTGGTTAAGCTTTGGAAGCTCTCGGTTGAAGAAGTGCTCCCAGCCGGTCGACCGGCCGCCGGTCTGACCACCGGCTGGGAACACATCAGAAACTCTTTTGAAAAATGGGATTTTTGTATAAGAAGTGCTCCAGGCCGGCCAACCGGCCACCGGTCAACCCACCGGCCTGGAACACATCAGTGTTGAAGTTTGGAATTGGGTATGATTGGCTGTGCCGGTCGACCGGCCGCCGGTCGACTGACCGGCCCAGACCCTTTTCCTCTGTTTTTGAGTTTTTGCCTGTGTTCTGAGCCGGCCCACCGGCCGCCGGTCTCCAGCCCGGCCTGGAACACGGCTGTATATTTTTCCTTCAACTTCTAAAACTCGTAATTTATATTAGTTCGCATGATCGGTTTATCGTATAATTTTACGTAATGTCTTATAATATTCATGTTTTGATTATATGATATTTCTTTCGCATGTATCTCATGTTTTGTGACGGTTTTCGATATGTTCCACTTTGAGTCGGTTTTTCATATATGTTACGGTTTGAGCACGGTTTTGTCTTGTGCTTTGTATTCTCATTCCCTTGGCTACCTTTCCGTTCGTAAGGCTGGAATGTCGGAACGGAGCGGTATCCTACTGCTTAATTGCATGTGTAGTGGGCATATGACGACGTTGTTGGGAGTTGAACGCTATGCGTTGTTCGACCCGGCCGTCAAATGTTGTATACTTGCGAGGTGGTGTTATTTGCATGTAGCGTACCGCTTGTTATGTGGCTTGAGCTCGTTTTCCGCCTCTTTCGTGAATTGATCTACCGAGAATGTGGGTACTCGGCATTTATTATTATTTAAGCCCGAGTCTTGGGTGCGACACGTGATCGCATATCGAATCGGAAAATGTGATTCCGAGAATCTGGCCAGGTTTAGATTAGGAGCCTTATCGTTCCTACCAGGAGGAAATGTGTCTACATAGGCGAAATGTAAGCATCGCGTATGAGTTCAGGGAAATGTGATCCCGTGGATGCCTTTAATCATTCTTGCTGGGACACGATGCTAGTGCGGTTCAT
>JAIUZE010037571.1:0-17079 GCA_022085475.1 Heliosperma pusillum | reverse complement strand
TGATCATCGCATGACTTGGCATGGTTTGTTGTCGAGTCTCAATCTTATCAAACTTATACCGCTAACGGTGAGATGCAAGCCCTAGTGAGCGTATTCGGTTGCCTAAGAGTGTCTTCCCCGAGTCTTTGTATAACATGATGGTTTCGGACTTGTAACTCTTATGCTCTTATCATTATACGTTGAATTGCCTATCTATCCTTATCGTATTTCACATGTATATCTATATGTAAGCATGCTCTACTTTTGTATTTCCTTATATGTACGTTTAATGTGATATGGCTGGGAGAACCCGGAGTTACTCCCCACTGACTGTGGCGTTCATGTTTTTCATGGATGAACAGGTTGCTTGATTGGTTGGCTTTTTGCTTGACAATTTGGGTTCGGGTGTGAGCTAGCGGGCGTTGTCCCTGGATTAAAACACCTCTAGACGATTTTAGCTAGTTTGATAAACACTTGTTCTTTGTTAACATTTTGGAGAGACTCCGTCTCTTTGTTATATTTCGTACTTAGTTTGTAATATTTTGACACTCCTCGTTTTATCTATCTTGCATGTATAAAAGTTTTTAAAATACCGTATTTTCGACTAGACGGGGTAATTTCATCTTGACCAACTATGATAGATGGGGTAAATCCGACTAGACGGGGTAATAATTATGCTTGTATGTTTTATATTTCCGCATTCGCGAGGGTTGTCACAGTTGGTATCAGAGCTTTTATCGCTCCCGACGCACACACGTGAACCCTAAACTTAAAATACTTGACCTTGAAATAATAAATGAGAGATGGGTAGAAATTAAGGACTTTACTTGGTAGTCTTTGGTGTACTTGATGTTTGTTAGGTCCTAACTTGTTTGTTGATTGTGTTGAGTGATGTTATGTTGTTTGTATCTACCGTATTAAGGTGGATCATTGTGTTACCTAGAAGAAGTATCCTCTATCTAAGATTTGAAGATTGACAAGCCTAATTGAAGTGTATTTCTTCCTCATCGATGTATTCTCTCGTCCTTAATGTATTATGCTCTCTTCCTTCTATCTAGGCGCTTCTTTCTCTTCCAACTTGTTTGCCTCTTGGAAATTACTCTTGATAGTTCCTCCATCTTACCATTGGTATCCTTACCTTCCCTTGTAACATTTTTGTGGATGCCATACCCATTTGTTTGTGGTATATTATACTTGGTCGGAAGAAATTTGAATTTTGTGGAATATTAGTGTTTGTTAGAATGAATTTGTGATTTGAGGAAAATGGTGTAAATCTAAATTCACCCTATATTGATGATTGGTTGTAACTCTAAGGAAAGGCAGTAAGATAAGTTTGATGATTTAATGCTTGATGCTTGCCATGACTAATGTGTTGATAGTTCATGGTATTTGATGGTGTAAGGTTGAATGAGTTGGCTTGACTTCTTAAACTCATTTAGTAATTTAGTCCTTTTGGACTTAGAAGTTTAGTATTGTTTTGAAGACCATGATTATGATAGGTCTAATTGGTGTAGATAAGAAGTTTTGAATGATATCTTGAGGTGCGAAATACTTTTGAGGTTAAGTGACGTCTTGTGGTTTCCTATGGTGTGTTTGTGAGTATAGGCGTGGTGGAAAAGCATTTGGCTATAGTTCTTGGATTTAAAGATATGATCTTTCTTATCTTATGGTATCGGAGTCTCGTTTGAAGTAGTATGGTTTCGGTAAGTTGAACCATATTACTTGAGGATTATGATGTGAGTTATGATGGAAATACCTTGGGAAAACATGATGGTTTCGGACTTGTAACTCTTATGCTCTTATCATTATACGTTGAATTGCCTATCTATCCTTATCGTATTTCACATGTATATCTATATGTATGCATGCTCTGCTTTTGTATTTCCTTATATGTACGTTTAATGTGATATGGCTGGGAGAACCCCGGAGTTACTCCCCACTGACTGTGGTGTTCATGTTTTTCATGGATGAACAGGTTTCTTGATTGGTTGGCTTTTTGCTTGACAATTTGGGTTCGGGTGTGAGCTAGCGGGCGTTGTCCCTGGATTAAAACACCTCTAGACGATTTTAGCTAGTTTGCTAAACACTTGTTCTTTGTTAACATTTTGGAGAGACTCCGTCTCTTTGTTATATTTCGTACTTAGTTTGTAATATTTTGACACTCCTCGTTTTATCTATCTTGCATGTATAAAAGTTTTTAAAATACCGTATTTCCGACTAGACGGGGTAATTCCATCTTGACCAACTATGATAGATGGGGTAAATCTGACTAGACGGGGTAATTTCATCATGCTTGTATGTTTTATATTTCCGCATTCTCGAGGGTTGTCACAATTTCATTTAGTAAAAATTTAACTTTTGAATAATTTATGGTCAATGTTTGTCATCTTTGACCGTAATCATTAAAATGAGATGAAATTAAGAATGGGAGAGCGTACATTTTATACATTATAACATTATGTTCAAAACCTTTCTTATACTGAAATTAATTAAATGAGGTTATAACTTTATTTAATGTTAGACTAAGACACTTTTACAAATGAATTTCAAAACATCTACTCAACAATGTATGTATATATATATTAATTTTATTTTTATTGAATTAATTTTATTAACTCATATAATATGTGGCTTTTAACCTAGCTATTATTACTTCTTTCATGTATTTATATTCTCGTTTACTTTATTACGGTCTTCAAGACCGAATTTTGACCGTAGTTTTCCACATCTACATGCTATATGTTTTCCATTTTTTTTGTGATTTTTTTTTATGAGAAGTGAAAATGTTTTAATTATATAAATTAATATTTTTATTCTCCAATATATTCACCGTCAAAGTTTGGAAATTTAGACCTCCAAAAATCAAATGGGAAGAAAATAGACATATGGAGGGAGTATTAGTATGAAATGCGGTTTTATGTTCTTCATTTTTATTGTGTCAAATTCTCGTATCGTTTCTTGTGGAAATTGTCCTACATAGCTAAATATGATCTACCCATGTTTGTTGGCCAGTTAGTTTCTTTTAAGGTGGGTATATCCGTTTTAAGATTAAAAGGGGTCAAATATATACCCAGTGTTCCAATTGCATACATTGAATAAACATTTTCTTATTCCTTATACATTATTCTTTTGTCAGATCCATAACACATGACACGTCCTAAACTAAAGACAGATATTGACATTTTAAATAAGAATTTGTGTCTGCCCTATACATATCTCGTATATTGTATCATATTCTCATATTTTGTAAATTCTTGTAGTGTAACTGTAACACCCGGAAATGTACCCTATTTTTCTAGTAAAAATATTTTACGGATACTTTTCAGCGAATTTTAGTTTTAATGGTAAATTTAATTTTCCGAGTCGAATTTAGAATTTCCGAGTTCGTATTTGGAATTTCCGCGAGATTTCAAGTGAATCCCGTCTTAAGCCGTCTTTGACTTTTTCTTGACTTTTGAGCCGTCTTTGACTTTCGTTTACTTTTCCACTTACTCACCCTACATATACTCCCTCATAACCCTAACTCCCTCACAACTCAATCTTCTTCTTCCTCACCATAAACACCAAAACCTAGCCTCCATATTCTTCCAAGTTTAGAATCGTCACTACTCATTCATTTCTCGCTCAAATTCTCGTAAGTTCGTCTTATTCTTCCCCTCTTAGCTTCCTCTATCCGTATTGGTAATAAAATTACCGTCTTTCTCGCTTTTTAAATTATCCGTCTTTCTCAAGGTGAATGATATTCATCTTTTATTATCTAATTGTATGTAGGTGGAGACTAGGAAGGTTTAGAAACCGTTTAAAGACGCGAAAAGGTAACGGTGAAGGGTTACTCGATATCATTTACGTGTTTTAATGTGTTTTCCATGTTAGAAATCGTATTTAGAATATGATTAGTAATCTTAGGAATCGTGTTGTTGATGATGGTTGTTGTTAGTTGATAATTGATATGAGAATTGATGAATTGTGATGATAGATGATATTTGTGTTATGCCTTAGTGAAATTGTGGAGATTGTGTGACTCGTACCTGTCCGAATAGGACGCAGGCTGCGTCGTGGTGACGCAGGCTGCGTCACTCGCTGCCGACAGAAATTTTCCTGCACTGACCCCTTTTCGTAAAATGATCATATCTCCTTCGTTACTTGCTTGTTTTGGGCGTGTGACATCCCGTTGGAACCGTAAGAGGATAAGCTATCACCTCCATTTGGAATTTCTGCATTTGCATGTCTAGAACTCTAGTTATGACCGTTTGAAGTGGACCCTTGTTTTCGTTGGTTTCCAAACAACGTTGTTTTGGAGAGGTGATCTATGTTTTTATTCATTATGCTTCATAAACTTGTTCTAATGCTTATGTATCATGTATTGACTCATGTTTATCATATTTAAACTTATATGATTCCCTATTCTCATGTTTTGTGACGGTTTTTGGTATGTTCCCACTTTGAGTCGGTTTTTACAAATGATACGGTTTGAGCACTATTTTGTCTTGTGCTTTGTACTCTCATTTCCTTGGCTACCTTCCCGTTCGTAAGGCTGGAATGTCGGAACGGAGAGGTATCCTACTGCTTAATTGCATGTGTAGTGGGCATACGACGACGTTGTTGGGAGTTGAACGCTATGCGTTGATCGACCCGGCCGTCAAATGTTGTGTACTTGCGAGGTGGTGTTATTTGCATGTAGCGTACCGCTTGTTATGAGGCTTGAGCTCTTTTCCGCCTCTTTCGTGAATTGATCTACCGAATTTGGGGTACTCGGCGTAATGTGTAAGACCGAGTCTTGGATGCGAAATGTTTATCGCATGTCGAATCGCAACACGTTTATTCCGAGAATCTGGCCAGGTTTAGACTAGGACCGTATTATTATCGTCGTGCTACCAGGAGAAATTAGTCTACATATACGAAATGTTGATCGTGTATGAGTTCAGGGCAATGCTTATCCCGTGGATGCCTGTTAATCATACTTGCCATGTACACGGTGCTAGTGCGTTTCATTTACCGTGAGAGATGTCGTTTTGTGTCGTCGTTCTTGAATGCGTGATTTCATGATATTATTCATGGTCATTGCATGATTGGGCACCGTCTATGTATTGGGTCGTTTGAATGGATGATAATATGATGGATCTATTCATGGTCATTGCATGACTTGGCATGGTTTGATTGTCGAGTCTCAATCTTATCAAACTTATACCGCTAACGATGAGATGCAAGCCCTAGTGAGCGTATTCGGTTGCCTAAGAGTGTCTTTCCCGAGTCTTTGAATAACATGATGGATTCGGATTTGTATACCATATGCTCTTATCATTATATCTCGTATTGCCTATCTATCCTTATCGTATCTCACATGTATATCTATATATGCATGATTTTACTTTTTTATTTCCTTTGATGTACGATTAATGTGTTATGGCTGGGAGAACCCAGAGTTACTCCCTACGTATTGTGGCGTTCATGTTTTTCATGAATGAACAGGTTGCTTGCATGGATGGCTTTTTGCTTATGCTATTTTGGGTTCGGGTGTGAGCTAGCGGGCGTTGTCCCTGGAAGTTTCACCTCTAGACGATTTTAGCTAGTTTTGCTAAACACTTGTTCTTTGCTAACATTTTAAGAGACCCCGTCTCTTTGTTGTATTTGTACTTAGTTTGTAATATTTTGACACTCCTCGTATTATTTATCTTGCATGTATAAAAGTTTTTAAAATACCGCATTTCCGCATATTATTTCACATGCTTGTATGTTTTATATTTCCGCATTCGCGAGGGTTGTCACAGTTGGTATCAGAGCTTTATCGCTCCCGACGCACACACGTGAACCCTAAACTTAAACTACTTGACCTTGAAATAATAAATCCGAGATGGGTAGACTTAAGGACCTAAGTGCAACGGGAGTATGTGACCAAGCCAAGACACGAGCCATGACACGAGCTCAAGACAAGACACAAACTCAAGACAAGACTCAACATCAAAACAACAACCTACATTCAGACAACACCATGACCAGCTATGACAATGTTCTATTCAGTCCAAGCCACAACCACTTCAAGCCTGCTAAGACAACACCACCACAACCAGAACAAAGCCTAGCCATCCACTTCCCAAGACTAGGCCACAACAAAGCTCAGCCAACAGCCCAACAAACCCAACACAACAAAAACAGCCCCCAGCCAAAAACAGCCTATCACAGCCTTTCTAAACAAGGTCCATGGGGCCCCACACAATCAAACAAGCCTAACCAACCCTCAAACCTATGTCTTGGGAAGGTCCTCTACAACTTTCCCCAGGACTTCCCTCCCCAGAAACAAACACACAAAGAGTTAGCTTAGGGACAACTTCAGACTGTCCAGATTTCAGCCTTTTTGCAGTAGTTAACATGTCACTATCAAACTTTCCTTTTATGATCAAACAAACTCGAGGGCCTTTTAGAAGGACCTTTGGCATCCATCCCACTTCAGTTGAGCTCAAGAATCAAGCTCAGAAGTCCACCCCTCCACCAGTTTCAACCCCAACAAACCAATTAAGGCAGATTGTCCTATTAGAACTACTTTTCTACTTTATTGCTTTATGCTGAACAATGTAGCTGTTATTTCTGTTTCTTTTGCAAACCCATTGTGGCCCTAGGATGTAATGAACGAATAGGATGTAATGTCCTTGCCTATATAAGGCCTTTTCCTTATGAATGAAAGACAGATTTGAAGTAAAACATAAAACTGAAACCTTGTTTCTGTTGCATCTCTTGGCTGTGTGCTTGAGACAACTTCCTTTGCTTTGTGCTTGGAAGTGAGCTTGGGTCCTTAGCTGTGTGCTGGGATCAAGTTCAACCCTCAATCATTGGCTTTGTGCTTTGATTAAGGTCCTATCTTAGTTCTTTGTCAATTAATCCAAACAGAAACAGAGTATTGCAAAGTGTCTGAACTTCCATCAAATTGTCATTGTTTTAGTTGTCTTTCTGAATAGTTTCAGTGCAAATTGGTTATCAGAGCTTTGGTTTGTGAGTTCATCTACCTAACTACATTAAAAACACAAAATACAACCATGAGTGAAGAGAGAATCACAGGTCTTGAAAACACAGTTCAAGATCTTGCCAGAACTGTAATGGAGGTCTCTAGATCTGTCAATGAACTCCTTGAGGGCCAACAGAACAATGATACAAGGGGAGGCAGAGGTCGAGGAAGAGGAGCACCTTTCCCACAAGGTGGAGTAAGGAGGAGACAACCTGTAGATCAGTTTGAAATGTCAGATTCAGATGGCTCAGATCACAGCCTTCTCAGACACCAAGACAAAGATATCAAGGTAGAGATTCCTGACTTTCTAGGTAGCTTGAACCCTGATGATTTCTTAGATTGGCTAAGGTCTGTAGAAAGAGTCTTTGAGTTTAAAGGATACACTGATAGAAAGGCTTTTAAGGTTGCTATCATGAAACTAAAAGGCTATGCCTCACTGTGGTATGAAAACATGAAAACCTTGAGGGTTAGGGAAGGGAAAGAACCTGTAAAGTCATGGCTCAAACTGAAAAAGAAAATGAGAGCTAAGTTTGTCTCTAGGGACTACACTCAAGACATGTTCATTAAGCTTACTCACCTAAAGCAAGACCAAAGACCTTTAGAGTCCTACCTAAGAGACTTTGAACAACTCACTTTGCAATGTGAGGTTGTTGAGAAATCTGAACAAAAGATAGCAAGGTTCTTAGAGGGGTTGGATGAAAGGATAGCTAGCAAAGTCAGGCTACAAAACATATACTCCTTTGAGGAAGCTGTCAACTTGTCTTTAAGGGTAGAAAAATTGGGAAAAGGAAAGGCCAGTGCTTCTAAGACACCTTCCAGAACCCCCACCTTCAAGCCTTTTGTAGGAGTTAAGATAGGAGAACCTGTGGTTCCTGTTAAGACTCCTTTCAACCTTGATAAAGGCAAGGCTGTTGAGGCAGGCCAAAGGAAGACTACCCCTCTCAAAAAGTGCTTTCAATGTCAAGGGTATGGGCATTTTGCTAGAGAATGCCCATCTAAAAGGGCTCTGAGTACCCTAGAAGTAATCCATTGGGGAGATGATGAGGTGTTGGTCTGTGATGAGGAGATGGAAGAGCCTGAGATAGAGGCTAGTGAGGAGTTGATAGAACCTGATGCTGGGTTAAGTCTGGTGACTTGGAGGGTGATGCACACACAACCCCAACCCTTAGAAGAAGATCAAAGACACCAGATCTTTAGAACTAGGTGCACCATAAAAGGGAGGGTGTGTAATCTGATTGTGGATGGAGGGAGTTGCACCAATGTAGCCTCTAAGACAATGGTGGATAAACTAACATTGGCCACCAAAGACCACCCTCAACCTTACAAGCTTAGGTGGCTGAACAAGGGGGCTGAAGTTAGAGTAGATCAACAATGTGTTGTTCCATTTTCTATTGGGAAAGGATATGCTGATGAGGCCTTGTGTGATGTACTGCCTATGGATGCTTGTCACCTTCTATTAGGGAGGCCATGGGAGTTTGATAGGGATGCCATACACCATGGGAGAGACAACACTTACACCTTCAAGTATGGGAAGAAGAAGATCACCCTAGCACCTTTACCACCTGCTTTAAAGATCAACCCAAACCCCATGAGTGAGGCTTCCAAAGAAGTCATGTTGATAAGTGAATCAGAAATAGCACAAGAGCTAAGTGAGCTACAACCTGTATACATATTGCTAGTCAAGGAGACTGGGATGAGTATCATTGATATCCCTGAAGAGGTCAAATCTATCCTAGAAAGTTATGGTGATGTCTTCCCTACTGAGCTTCCTAGTGGACTGCCACCACTTAGAGGGATAGAGCACCACATTGACCTAGTGCCTGGAGCTATCTTACCCAACAAGCCAGCCTACAGGAGTGACCCTAAGGCTACACAAGAGCTCCAACTTCAAGTAGGTGAACTACTCAACAAGGGCTATGTCAGAGAGTCCCTCAGTCCTTGTGCTGTACCAGCCTTGCTTGTGCCAAAGAAGGATGGGACTTGGCGTATGTGTATTGATAGTAGGGCCATCAACAACATTACCATCAAGTATAGGTTTCCCATACCTAGACTTAATGATATTCTGGATGAGCTAAGTGGGGCTCAAGTGTTCACTAAGATTGATCTGAGGCAGGGCTACCACCAAGTGAGGATAAGAGCAGGGGATGAATGGAAGACAGCTTTCAAGACTAAACATGGGCTTTATGAATGGCTGGTGATGCCTTTTGGGTTGTCTAATGCCCCTAGCACCTTCATGAGGTTGATGACAGAGGTCCTAAGGCCTTACTTAGGCAAGTGTGTAGTGGTTTACTTTGATGATATTCTTATTTACAGTTCAACTAAGGGAGAACATTTGCAACATCTGAAGTTGTTGTTTGAGGTCCTAAGAGAAAACAAGTTGTATGGCAAGCTAGAGAAGTGCACCTTCATGCAGCCTGAGGTTTACTTCCTTGGGTTCATCATCTCTAAGAAAGGGGTAGCAGTTGATCCTGAGAAAGTGCAAGCAATCAAGGAATGGCCCATTCCCCAAACTGTTACTGATGTAAGAAGTTTCCATGGGTTGGCATCTTTCTATAGGAGGTTCATACAAGGGTTTAGTTCAATCATGGCCCCTATTACTGAGTGCATGAAGAAGGGAGAGTTCAAGTGGAATGAGAAGGCTGAAAGGTCCTTCAATCTGATCAAAGAGCTATTGTGCAAGTCTCCAATATTGGTTCTACCAGACTTTAACAAACTCTTTGAGGTAGAGTGTGATGCCAGTGGTCTTGGCATAGGAGCTGTGCTTACTCAAGAAAAGAAACCTGTGGCATACTTTAGTGAGAAGCTAAATGGGGCCAAGCTTAACTATTCCACATATGACAAGGAATTCTATGCCATTGTGAGGGCATTGAATCATTGGGGACACTACTTGAAGCCTAAGCCTTTTGTGCTTCATTCTGATCATGAGGCTCTCAAATACATCAATGGACAACACAAACTCAACCCCAGGCATGCCAAATGGGTAGAGTTCTTGCAATCCTTCTCATTCTCCAGCAAGTACATAGAAGGTAAGAACAATGTTGTAGCTGATGCATTGTCTAGAAGGTCTGTAATGTTGACCTTCATGGAGCAAAGGGTGTTGGGGTTTGAATTTATGAAAGAGCTCTATCAAGAGGACCCAGACTTCAAGCATGAATGGGAGGTACACCAAGAAGGGCAAGTCAAGAAAGGGAGCAAGTACACAGCTCAAGAAGGATACTTATTCTATGGAAACAAACTGTGTGTGCCTAAGGGACCTTATAGGGGACTACTGGTCAAAGAGGTTCACTCCAATGGCCTTGCTGGTCACTTTGGGGTACAGAAGACCTATGACATCTTACAAGATCAGTTCTATTGGCCTAAGATGCTCAGTGATGTGCAAGATGCCCTCAAGAGATGCAGATCTTGTCAACTAGCCAAGGCACACTTTCAAGCAGGCCCTTACACACCACTTCCAGTACCCAACAAGCCATGGGAAGACCTCAGTATGGACTTTATTGTAGCCTTACCTAGAACTCAAAGGGGAAAAGATTCAATCATGGTGGTTGTAGATAGATTCAGCAAGATGGCACATTTCATTGCTTGTAAGAAGACTGAGGATGCATTGGGGGTAGCTGAACTATACTTTAGGGAGGTTGTCAAGTTACATGGGGTCCCTAGAAGCATTGTCTCAGATAGAGACACAAAGTTCATGAGCCATTTCTGGAGAACCTTGTGGAAGCTGTTGAAGACCAGGTTATTGTTTAGTACTTCTCACCATCCCCAAACTGATGGGCAGACAGAAGTCACTAACAGAACACTAGGGAAGATCTTAAGGAGCATTGTTTCTAAGTCATTAAAAGATTGGGACCTCAAGCTAGCACAAGCTGAATTTGCCTTCAACAGAGCTCCCTCCAGCAGCACAGGTAAAAGTCCTTTTGAAACAGTTTATGGCACTAATCCTCTCATGCCTACAGACCTAGCACCAGTCAAAGGAAACAAGGCAAGCTATGATGCAAAGAAAAGAGTTGAGCAAATGATACAGATTCATGAGCAAGTCAAGAAGCAGATTGAAAGGTCCAATGAGTTGTACAAAGCTAGGTCCAAGGGGCCTAAGAAAGCAAGGGAATTCAAGGCAGGGGATCTTGTATGGTTGCATTTAAGAAAAGAGAGATTTCCAGACAAGAGGAGAAACAAGCTCATGCCAAGAGCTGATGGACCATTTGAGATATTGGAGAAGATAGGCACCAATGCTTACAAGGTGGATCTACCAGGAAGCTATGGTGTACATGGTACTTTCAATGTTGGAGACCTGAGTCCTTACCATGGTGAATCAGATGATGAAGGTGAGGAAGATTTGAGGGCAAATCCTTTTCAAGAAAAGGAGGTTGCAACGGGAGTATGTGACCAAGCCAAGACACGAGCCATGACACGAGCTCAAGACAAGACACAAACTCAAGACAAGACTCAACATCAAAACAACAACCTACATTCAGACAACACCATGACCAGCTATGACAATGCTCTATTCAGTCCAAGCCACAACCACTTCAAGCCTGCTAAGACAACACCACCACAACCAGAACAAAGCCTAGCCATCCACTTCCCAAGACTAGGCCACAACAAAGCTCAGCCAACAGCCCAACAAACCCAACACAACAAAAACAGCCCCCAGCCAAAAACAGCCTATCACTGCCTTTCTAAACAAGGTCCATGGGGCCCCACACAATCAAACAAGCCTAACCAACCCTCAAACCTATGTCTTGGGAAGGTCCTCTACAACTTTCCCCAGGACTTCCCTCCCCAGAAACAAACACACAAAAAGTTAGCTTAGGGACAACTTCAGACTGTCCAGATTTCAGCCTTTTTGCAGTAGTTAACATGTCACTATCAAACTTTCCTTTTATGATCAAACAAACTCGAGGGCCTTTTAGAGGGACCTTTGGCATCCATCCCACTTCAGTTGAGCTCAAGAATCAAGCTCAGAAGTCCACCCCTCCACCAGTTTCAACCCCAACAATCCAATTAAGGCAGATTGTCCTATTAGAACTACTTTTCTACTTTATTGCTTTATGTTGAACAATGTAGCTGTTATTTCTGTTTCTTTTGCAAACCCATTGTGGCCCTAGGATGTAATGAACGAATAGGATGTAATGTCCTTGCCTATATAAGGCCTTTTCCTTATGAATGCAAAGCAGATTTGAAGTAAAATATAAAACTGAAACCTTGTTTCTGTTGCATCTCTTGGCTGTGTGCTTGAGACAACTTCCTTTGCTTTGTGCTTGGAAGTGAGCTTGGGTCCTTAGCTGTGTGCTGGGATCACAGTTCAACCCTCAATCATTGGCTTTGTGCTTTGATTAAGGTCCTATCTTAGTTCTTTGTCAATTAATCCAAACAGAAACAGAGTATTGCAAAGTGTCTGAACTTCCATCAAATTGTCATTGTTTTAGTTGTCTTTCTGAATAGTTTCAGTGCACTAAGGTGGTAGTCTTTGGTGTACTTGATGTTTGTTAGGTTCTAACTTGTTTGTTGATTGTGTTGAGTGATGTTATGTTTGTTTGTATCTACCGTCTTAAGGTGGATCATTTTGTTACCTAGAAGAAGTATCCTCTACCAAAGATTTGAAGATTGACAAGCCTAATTGAAGTGTGTTTCTTCCGCATCTATGAATTCTCTCGTCCTTATTGTATTGTGCTCTCTTCCTTCTATCTAAGTGCTTCTTTCTCTTCCAACTTGTTTTCCTCTTGGAAATTACTCTTGATAGTTTCCTCCATCTTACCATTGGTATCCTTACCTTCCTCTTGTAACATTTTTATGGATGTCATACCCTTTTGTTTGTGGTATATTATAGTTGGTCGGAAGAATTGTGAACTTTGTGGAATATTAGTGTTTGTTAGAATGAATTTGTGATTTGAGGTAATGGTGTAGATCTAAATTCACCCTATATTGATGATTGGTTGTATCTCTAAGGAAAGGTAGTAAGATAAGTTTGATGATTTTAATGCATGATGCTTGTCATGACTAATGTGTGGATAGTCCATGATATTTGATGGTGTAAGGTTGAATGAGTGGCTAAGACTTCTTAACCCATTAGCGATTTAATCTTTTGAATTTAGGAGTTTGAATGATGCCTTGAGTTGTAAAATTCTTTTGAGATTAAGTGACGTCTTGTGTGTCCTATTGTGTGTTTGTGAGTATAGGCTTGGTGGAAAAGCTTTTGGCTATAGTTCTTCGATTTAAAGATATAAACTTATCTTATGGTATCAGAGACTCGTTTGAAGTAGTAAGGTTTCGTTGTAAGTTGAACCATATTACTTGAGGATTATAGATATGAGCGAGATTCGATAATGTGAGCTAGGATGGAAATACCTTGGGATGTTAATGATGATGTTTGACTTGATGTTTTACTTTGATAATAATGCACTCGTGGGCTATATGATGTTGATAATGACGTTTTGTTCGGTGTTCTACCTTGTGGCCGTAGGAGTTGAAAAGAGATTAGTATGGAAAATTCCTTATGGGTTCTTCGGTTTTTGAAACCTTTAGGTGTAACACCCGGAAATGTACCCTATTTTTCTAGTAGAAATATTTTACGAAATCTTTTCAGTAATTTTAAGTTTAATTTATAATTTTAAGTTCCGAGTCGAATTTAGAATTTCCGAGTTCGTATTTGGAATTTCTGCGAGATTCCATGAAAAAGCCGTCTTAAGGCGAGTTTGACTTTTTGGTTGACTTTTCCTTACTTATACTCTAATTTCCTTAACCTAATTCTTCATTTAACACAAATCAAGCACACAACCCCCTTTCTTCTCCCTTAAGAAATCTCATCTTTTCCCTCTTTGATTTTCGATCTTTGGAATCACCGTATCTCATTCGTTCTTTGACGGAATTCACGTAAGTTCGTCTTATTCTTCCCCTCTTAGCTTCCTCTATCCGTATTGGTAATAAAATTACCGTCTTTCTCGCTTTTTAAATTATCCGTCTTTCTCAAGATGAAGTTTATTCATCTTTTATTACCTATTTGTAGGTGGAGACTACTAGGAAGGTTTAGTAATCGATTAAAGACGCGTAAAGGTAACGGTGAAGGGTTACTCGGTATCAATTACGTGTTTTATATGTTTATATGCTAGAGAATCGTATTAGATTACGAGTAGGAAGATTAGCATCCATGCTATGATTAGTAAATGATGTTATATGATGAATATGGATGATATATATTGATTGTTGATGATTATTTGAAGTATATATGAGAATTGAAATGATTTGGAAATGATTTGGTTGAGTTTTGGAAGCTCTCGGGTGAAGAAGTGCTCCCAGCCGGTCGACCGGCCGCCGGTCTGACCACCGGCTGGGAACACATCAGAAACTCATTGGGAAATTTTGGTTTTTGCATGATATGGTGCTCCAGGCCGGCCAACCGGCCACCGGTCAACCCACCGGCCTGGAACACATCAGTGGTGAAGTGTTGGTTTTGTTGTGATGTTCTGTGCCGGTCGACCGGCCGCCGGTCGACTGACCGGCCCAGACCCCTTTTCTCTGTTTTTGGGATTTTGCCTGTGTTCTGAGCCGGCCCACCGGCCGCCGGTCTGTTGCCCGGCCTGGAACACGGCTGTATGCATTTCCTTTATTTTCAAAAACTCGTGATTTATAATAGTTCGCATGATCGGTGTACCGTGAAATTTTACGTAAGGTCTTATAATATTCATGCTTCGGTTATATGATATTTCTTTCGCATGTATCTCATGTTTTGTGACGGTTTTCGATATGTTCCACTTTGAGTCGGTTTTTACAAATGTTACGGTTTGAGCACTATTTTGTCTTGTGCTTTGTATTCTCATTCCCTTGGCTACCTTCCCGTTCGTAAGGCTGGAATGTCGGAACGGAGAGGTATCTACTGCTTAAATGCAGGTGTTAGTGAGGCTATCGACAGTTGTTAGGAGTTGAACGCTATGCGTTGATCGACCCCGGCCGTCAAATGTTGTTATACTTGCGAGGTGGTGTTATTTGCATGTAGCGTACCGCTTGATGAGGCTTGCTGTTTTTCCGCCTCTTTCTTGAATTGATCTACCGAATTTGGGGTACTCGGCATATATATTGTAAGCCCGAGTCTTGGATGCGAAACGTTTATCGCATGTCGAATCGGAAAACGTAATTCCGAGATCCTGGCCAGGTTTAGACTAGGACCGTATTATTATCGTCGTGCTACCAGGAGGAAAATAGTCTACATAGGCGAAATGTAAGCATCGCGTATGAGTTCAGGGAAATGTTATCCCGTGGATGCCTTTAATCATTCTTGCTGGGACACGATGCTAGTGCGTTTCATTTACCGTGAGAAAGGTCGTCTTTGTGTCGTTGTCTTTGAATGTGTGATTTCATGATTGTATTCATGGTCATTGCATGACTTGACCCCGTCAAGGTCTTGGTTCGTGAATGGATGGTAATATGTTGGATATTATGTGATCATCGCATGACTTGACTGGTTTGTCTGTCGAGTCTCAATCTTATCAATCTTATACCGCTAACGGTGAGATGCAAGCCCTAGTGAGCGTATTCGATTGCCTAAGAGTGTCTATCCCGAGTCTTTGAATAACATGATGGTTACGGTTTTGATTTCCACATGATCTCATCATTATCTATAGAATTGCCTATCTATTCTTATCGCAACTCACATGTATATATATATGCATGCTTTACTTTTTTATTTCCTTATATGTACGTTAAAGGTGATATGGCTGGGAGAACCCGGAGTTACTCCCCACTGACTGTGGCGTTCATGTTTTTCATGAATGAACAGGTTGCTTGCATGGATTGACTCTTTGGATATGATATTTTGGGGTTCGGGTGTGAGCTAGCGGGCGTTGTCCCTGGAAGATTAACCTCTAGACGCTTTTAGCTTATTTGCTAAACACTTGTTCTTTGTTAACATTTTGAGAGACTCCGTCTCTTTGTTATTTTCCGCACTTAGTTGTAATATTTTGACACTCCTCGTTTTATTTAACTTGCATGTATAAAAGTTTTTAAAAACTACCTATTGCCGCAATATAATTCACATGCTTGTTTGTTTATTATTTCCGCATTCGCGAGGGTTGTCACAGTTGGTATCAGAGCTTTATCGCTCCCGACGCACACACGTGAACCCTAAACTTAAACTACTTGACCTTGAAATAATAAATGAGAGATGGGTAGACTTAAGGACCTAAGGTGGTATTCTTTGGTGTACTTGATGTTTGTTAGGTTCTAACTTGTTTGTTGATTGTGTTGAGTGATGTTATGTTTGTTTGTATCTACCGTCTTAAGGTGGATCATGTGTTACCTAGAAGAAGTATCCTCTACCAAAGATTGAAGATTGACAAGCCTAATTGAAGTGTATTTCTTCTTCATCTATGAATTCTCTCGTCCTTATTGTTTTATGCTCTCTTCCTTCTATCTAAATGCTTCTTCATCATCTAACTTCTTTTTCCCTTGGAAATTACTCTTGTTACTTTCCTCCTCTTTATCAATTTGTACTATCAACTTCCTTATGTGACCTTTTGTGGTCACCTTACCCTTTTGTTTGTGGCATACTGTACTTGGTCGGAAGGACTTGAATTTTGTGGAATATTAGTATTTGTTAGAGGAATTTGTGATTTGAGGAAAATGGTGTATATCTAAATTCACCCTATATTGATGATTGGTTGTAACTCTAAGGAAAGGTAGTAAGATAAGTTTGATGATTTTAATGCTTGATGCTTGTCATGACTAATGTGTGGATAGTTCATGATATTTGTTGGTGTAAGGTTGAATGAGTTGGTTATGACTTCTTAACTCATTAATAATTTAATCTTTTGGACTTAAAAGTGTAGTATTGTTTTGAAGACCATACTTATGATATGTCTAAGTGGTGTAAATGAGAAGCTTTAAATGATATCTTGAGCTGCGAAATACGTTTGAGGTTAAGCGACTTCTTGTGCATGGCTTCCTATTGTGTGTTTGTGAGTATAGGCTTGGTGGAAAAGCATTTGGCTATAGTTCTTGGATTTAAAGATATGATCTTATCTTATGGTATCGGAGACTCGTTTGAAGTAGTAAGGTTTCGGTAAGTTGAACCATATTACTTGAGTATTATGATGTGAGTTATGATGGAAATA